>PVIR01042608.1:0-12159 GCA_004026965.1 Petromus typicus | reverse complement strand
ACACCCAGCAGCAACCAGTACCACATACCACAGTGCCGGGCGTGGTGGCTCACGTCTGTAATCCCAGTACTCGGGAGGTAGAGGAAGGAGGATTGCTGTGATGTGAGTTTGAGGCCAAGCTCAGGGCCAGCCTGAAAGCAAAACCACAAAGCGAGACCCTGTCTCAAAAAACCTAAAAAAAAAAAAAAAAACACAAATATTTAAGTAGAATGACAAAAAGAGGAAAAAAAGCACACATTAACAATATCAGGAATGAAACATAAGACATAAGGATGTAAATAGCCTACAGATACCCAAAAGATAATAAGAAAATGTTATAATTTTACACACATATATATATATATGATAATGTAGATTAAATGAATCAATTCCTTAAAGCTACAAATTAACATAATTCATCCTACACGAAATAGATTATTTGAACATACATACAGCAATAAGAAAATTTAATGAATAATGTAATGATTCACCTAAAAAATAAATTTCTAAATCTAGATGATTTTGCTACCAAACATACAAAGTAGGATTAGCAATTTTCCTCATAGAGTGCTGGGATTATAGGCATGTGCCACCAATTTTTTTAAAGGAAAATAGAAGAATCATCCTATTGGAAAATATGATACTGAGTCTAAGTCTCATGTTTTATACAAATATTAACTCAAAATAGATCTCAGACATAGATATGAAATGTTAAATGATATAACTTTTGGGGAAACAATAGCAGGAAATCTTTGTGATCTATAAGTAGGTAAAGACTGCTTAGATTTGACATCAAAAGTATAATCCACAAAAAAGGAAAACTCACAAATTAGACCTCATCAAAAAATTGAAATATTTTTTCAGTGAAAAAACTCAGTTATTCAAAATCTAGTTATAAATATGAAAAGTCAAATGATGGAGAAAAAGAAAATATTTGCAAACTATATTTGTAAACTGAAAAAGACATATCCAGGATCTATAAAGAACTCTTAAAACCCACATTAAAAAACTAAAAATCCATTAGAAAATGAGTAAAAGACATGAAATGTCACTCGTGGGCCTTATGCTAAGTGAAATGTCAGTTACAGCATGATTCCACTTACGTGAGTGCCTTATACCCAACACCCACAACTTAACAGGAAGCTTTATTTTGGCTCATAATTTCAGTATGTTCAGTCCATAGCTGGCTGGTTCCACGATAGCAACTGCATGGTGAAGAACCTAGCTGGCTCATTCCATGGAAGCCAGGAAGCAGAATGTGAAAGGAGGAGACAGGGACAAGGATTTATTTCTAGGTCAGGCCCCAGTGACCCACTATTCTGACCAGGCCCCACTTCTAAACACATGAGACTTTTCAGGGATATTTTAGTTTTAAACTACAATGCACAGCATATCTAAAATACTCAAATTCATAGAAATCGAAAGTTGGGTGGTGGTCATCAGGGTCCAGGGACAAGGGAAAATGGGAAGTTATTATTACAAATAGAGTTTTGGTTTTCTCCAGATTAAAAGTGCTCTGGAGAACTAATGTACAGGAGTGTAAATGTACTTAGCCCTAAATTGTACTTGTAAAAATGATTACAATGGGCTGGGAGGTTAGCTCAGTGGTAGAGCAATTGCCCAGCATGCATGAGTATTTGGGTTTGATATGCGGGGGGTGGGGGGGAATGAAAATTAAAAAGGTAAAAGTGGTCAATTTGAATATATATATATATATAGAGATAGATAGATAGATATATCTAGATATAGAGATATATATCTAGATATAGAGATATATCTAGATATATATTTGTGTGTGTATGTATGGATGGGTGTGCACACATATGCATGTCTGTGTTCATGCACACACATTCATATGTACATGTACATGTGTGATACTAGGGATTGAACCAGGACCTAGAACATTCACACTGAGCATAACCCAGTGATTTTTTTGCTATTTTGAGATGTGGTCTTATTAAGTTGCCCAGGCTGGGCTTGAATTTATGACCATCCTTCTTCCTCACAGAGTGCTGGGATTATAGGATTGTGCCACCAAACCCACACACAGATTTATTTAGACCTCTGAGAGTCCTTGCTCCTCTTCACACCTTCCTTTTCAATTACTTCCTTTTCCTCAAAGTTCCTTCGAATTATTCAACTCTCTAATCCTCCCATTCCACTTCCTCCCCCAGAGTCTTTACCCTAACAGTCATCAACCCCCAAGCTCCTGTCACTCCCACTTCTCATCCCTCTTCAAGACTGCATTTATCTGAGTGAGCCAGAGCTTCAGATCAGGTGAGCTTGCTGGCTTTGGACAATTTCCAGTCCTTCCTGTCAAGCACTGCAATGGCATATTTTAGAGCTTGCTATGTTAGAAGGTAGAAATAATTTTAGTACATATTTTTTGCATAAGGCTACAGTCAAAGCTTAGGAACTATAACATCTCCAAAGGAAAGAGGTAAAAGGAATAGATTCGGCTAAAATTATTACTAAATATTGGTGAGATAAGTTGTTTTGTTTGTCCAAAACACAACTATAGTCACTATTTTGGAATCACATAACCCATAAATCAAGGAACAATAAGTTGGGTGAATGCTCTATTACTAACAAACACTAGTCTTGGTAATTAATGAAAATCAGAATAGGTAGAAACTGATTGCAGATACATATTAAATTGTCAGCTTTGCATAGCAGACCTGGCAGTAAAGAGTCTAACTCCTATTGTTAAGCATTGACATTGCTATTGTATTGACATTGCTATTGTATAATAGCATCGTGTTCTAAACATTCTGTCACTGGTAGTTTCCTGAGTGTCTGTGGATAACATCTTGAACAAGGCTTCCTCTCTTTGTGACCACAAAGCCAGCTTCAAGGAAGTAAACCTGTGCAGTCTGACAGACCACTCTTACCTCCCACCTCAGAAGCTTGATTTAATGCTTTTACATCTTGATATTCTTAATAATTTTATCTTTGAGTATGTGCCATTTTATGTGATTTCCAAAGGGGCAGTGGGTTGTGCACATGAACAGAAAACAGATGTGCAACAAAGCAAAAACTTTATATTTTAGGGATTTTAAAAGAAATTTTTCATACATTTGGAAAAAAAAAAAAAGAATTTCCTTAAGCATTGGGTCCAGCCAATTATATATCTAGTCTTGTAATAGCCATCACATTTTCCCTAAAACCCAAGATATCTCTACTCAGCATCTCAAATACCTTAATAACTATCTTGAATTGGCCAAGATCTGCTAGACCAGAGAAACTATTTTGTGTTTTTTCTCCCCTTAATTTCACAAAATACATTTAATAGGTGGAAATAAGAAATGAAGGTTAAATAAAAGAAAATATATAAAAATGGATGTTAATCCCAAAGATCCAAATATAACCATTTTTAGTATTTTCACATATATTCTATGTATACAGAATGTATACAGACTATATTAACCCATACGCCTTTTAGTAATTTTATTCAATATAGTAACATATTGTAGATGCTTCTTAACGTCACTAAGTATGCCTATTATTTTTATTTTCATAAATAAATCAAAATAACCTTATGTCATTGTGGAAAGACATTAGGCAATGCAGAGGTATACAAATTAAAAATTGAGACTTCTACTTAATCCCACCATCCACAGAAAATTACTACAAACAATTTGGTACAGAAACTTTGATATGTTACACATACATATTTAAGTAAAATGAAATCACATGCTAAATACACTCATATAATTCTATTTTCCTACAGAACATGGATATATTTCCATGTAAATAAATATAGAATAACATATTCTCTTAAACAAATAAGATCATCTTCCACTTAGTATTCTTCAGCCTGTTTTATTTCCTAACACTATATCTTTTGTTTTTCTTCACTATCAAAGATCAAACTCAATACCTTATGCTTGCCAAGCAGGCCCATGGCCAATGAGCTACATCCACAGTCTTTTTCCCTTGTTTATTGAGACAGATTTATCACTCTGATGCCCACGCTGGCCACAAATTCCTAGGTTCAAACAATCCTCTTCCCTCAGCCATTCAAATATCTGGGACTACAGATGTATATAATTGCACTTGGCTCTCTCACTTTTTTTAAACAATTATGAATCATTTACAACATAACTATTCCTCAAATAATGAACACTTAAGATTGTTTCCTGTGTTTCAATTCTTAAATATGCTATGATGAAAGTTTGATTTGATTCAGTACTCACTTGACAAAGACCTACCTTGAAGATTTTGTTGAAATCAAGAGTACATACCCTGGACCTTTGCCCAATTATTTTTTTTAGAATTAAGTACTACATGAGTCGGGGATTTAGTTCAGTGGTTCCGCCACCTGTCTTGCAAGGGCAAGGACCCAGGTTTGATCCTCGGTAACCACATACCATACTGGGTGTGGAGACTCACGCCCAGCAGCAACCAGTACCACATACCACAGTGCCGGGCGTGGTGGCTCACGCCTGTAATCCCAGCACTCGGGAGGCAGAGGCAGGAGGATTGCTGTGATGTGAGTTTGAGGCTGAGCTCAGGGCCAGCCTGAACTACAAAGTGAGACCCTGTCTCAAAAAAAAAAAATTAAAAAAGAGAATTAATTACTACATGTGTAATAGCTGCCTTAAAGTTTATTAACTTTATATTTTATATTTGAAAATACGTATAGCTTCATTATTTGCTTCCAGCTAGTTTCTCATGAATCCTTACCTTTCTGTATAATAAGTATTTAGACTCAAAATTGACAAAGACATTTTTGACTGCTCAAGTTTAAACAATATTTTCTATTTAAAATAATCTCCTTCAGGTAATTGTTCAGGTTCTTAAGTTCTCTTTCTCTTTCCCTAGGTATTATTACACAACTCAATGAAATTCTGGCCATTGGATCCCTTTAGGTCTCTTCTGGTGTTTTGCTCCATGATTTATCTGGACATCTGAAGTCCACAAAGGTTGGGGCTAGTGTCTGCACTCAGACTAGTATTTGAGACTGGTAATTTACACTTTCTTGGTTCCATCATGTGGCACTTTCATCACTGCTGATTGATATGAATATCCACACAGACATGACTACTGCCCCTATAATTTACCTTCATTGATTGGTCACCCGAGCCTCTGCTTTGTGCCTGCCCACCCCTCTATCATTTGGAAAGTAGGCTGGTCAATGTCCAGTAGCTTTCTAAAGTTTTTTACAAGTCCAACCATGCCAATCTCAGTAAGAGGGACACTAGATATTTTTTCCCACCTCCAACTCAATAAAATTTCACACTGTTATTAACTTCTTATCTGAGTGGCATCACATTAGATGTGGTACTTCTCTAGAGAAACTTACCATTTTCCAAGCTTTCACATGAGAATGCAAAATATCATCTATAGCACTCTAAACATCTACCAAACTTGGAATTACTTGGAATACTTACCTTTCCTTTCTAGGCAGCCTCCTGTAGGAACCAGTTGAGCTATCTTTTACTTCCTCTTCCTATATGGTTCCTAATCAGTTTACTATTCACTCAGACAGTATACCCAATACCTAGAATTTAAGGGATGAGATTTATTTGGGCTTACAGTTTAATTCATAGTCAATCTGCTCCAAGAAATTGTACAGGTGAGAGGCATAGGAGAGGAAAAGCTTTCACTTCATAGAGGCCAGAAAGCAGAAAGAGAATAGAGGAATCAGGAAAGGAGATACACCCTACAAAATCATGCCCAGTGACCTGCCCTTTCCAAGCAGGTGCCATCTCTTAAAATCACAATTAGCTATAGTGTCCCCATGAGCTAATCACCTTTCAAAAGCCCTCCTATGATTACTTTGAACCCTTTGGGAAACATCTAGATGGAAACCATAACAGAAGACAAGGCAAAATGTTCTTTGCTTCTTACAGTGGCATTCACCCTCTTAATTTCCTGAGGACTTAACATTAAGTTATGAAAATAACAAAAGGTGAAACACACTAGGAACAACTTCGAAAATATTATCCATGTCATGTACATTTTAAGGCTTTAGGATATATTACCAAATGACTCTATAGTCTATATGACCAAATGACTCTATTTATAAATGATTCTACAGTGCCAGTTTTAATTTTAGTACAATATATATCTTTCCCGTACTCCTTTAACAGTAACCACTAAATGTGGCTAACCTTATGCAAAACTTGTTATCTCAGTCTTTAATGTGTAGTTCTTTGAATACTAATGAAGTTGACATTGTTTGATAGTTTCATTTCTTCTCTTGTGAATTTCCTGTTTACTCTATTTGCCCATTATTGCAATGGCCTCAATACATTTCTTATGGATGTATAAGAGCTTTATCTGTTCTGAGAATATTAATACAAGTTTACCATTTGTGTTTTCATTTTATCTGATATTCTTTGCCTTTTAAAAATTTTAAAATTTTCAAAATAGTTTTTCCTTTTCTGTCTGTCATCTGATCTGTTTTCTTCACAAAAGGATTTTCTATATTATTCTTATGTGAATATATATGTACATATTATTCTACATTGAATGCTTTAAAATTTTCATTTTGAGTATCTAATACATTTGAATTTTTACTGTAATGCGAGACATGTAGTGGTGCTCTTTTTTCCCAAATGAAATGTTGTTTTAATAGCCCATATCCTTTGTAAAGTAGAAAAATGTAGTGCTCTTAATTTTCCAGAACACTATGGACTCAATGCAGTTACTATGACTACCATACACTTCTCCTGTTTCTGAAATGATGTCAACTTTAAGTAATGCACATCTAATGAGAATCCAACCTCCTAGGCCCACTATCACCTAGATTTAAGTGAGTAGCAAAAAGAAAGAGCCCTTCCAGACATATCTTGCAGAAGTAGAATATCTGATAATGCTGTCTCCCCCATGTAACACACTCTGACCATTTCCTAAACACCAATAAGTAGGAATCCTTATAATCCTCTGATCAGAGTTGCACTTGGCTTGCACTTCCTCAGCCTCGACTGTCACTGTATCATTCTAAGTGGATCCAGGACTATTTATTTTAGAAAGTGAAAAGAACAATTTCAATTTGTCTGGGACATCCTCAAGATGCTGGACAAAGTATTATTTGTTTTGGACTGGAAACCCCCTTCACTATTAAAGACATCAACCAATTACTGGAGTTCCCCAGTTTTCTACTCAAATCAACCTATGAACAAGCCTTCTCAAAAGCAAAGAAATCTTCCTCTTTCATCATGGTGTTAATGTCCCTTCTAGACTGCAATAGATTGGAAAATTTCAGGGCCACAGGAGCCAAAGCCATGACCACATTAGGAAGCTGGTGGAATACTTCACCACAAGATCAACTTCAGTTGAGTATTAGCCAGGTTACATAAGGAAAGGTCATATGAGGCATTATCACTTAAAGAGGAACTAGAGCTTGTGCCTAAACGACATCACTGATAGATGGTGGACACCGATCAGTGAACAGACACAAGTAAATGATGCCAAAAACAAGACTGGAGTTTCTCCTATCAGCAATGTAGTATGATAGAAAAGGACTCACCAAACTTTTCCGGGAAAGAGAAAGCTCCTAAAGATTACAATCATGAACACCAAATTCTTCAGGAGAAGACTTGAGGAAACTACTTAAGGTGTTAAAGAAGGGACTCTATATCCTGGTGGCTTGAAGCCACAAGCGATGTCCACCAAATGTTAATAAATGCCTTCTAAAGAAAAGGACAACCAAGTACAGGAGGAAAAGGAGTGGGGAGGAGAAATGCCTTTATCTAGTCCCAGGCTGCAGCGACAACATGTAGCAACTGAAATCCCGGTTATCTCTGTCTTTATCCTACCTCAGAGTGCTTCCAAGTTACTAAAATAAACTCTACTTCTATGGAAAAATCCATTTAATCACATACTTCTTCAAAACTATATTACATTTTTCTTATATCTACTTTTTAGGGAAACTGGTTTTGATCAAAATTAAGTCAATAGCTTGTCTTTGGGATTTTCATCTCACAGGACAAAGGCCCTACACCAGGGACTCTTCCCCAGATGACTTCCCAGCATACTTGCTGCTTTCATAAGCTGCTTTCATAAGCCTATCAGCAAAGTCCCACGTCCTCTAACTACAGTCCCAAGGTTTGAACTCACCAATCCTCGTACCTACATGGCCTTGGGCCACTTGGATACAGGTGCTTGAGGTGAAAGAAACTGAAATTTGGAAGTCAAGAAACAAAACACAGAAAAGGGACCAGAAAGAGTCTTTAGCTTTTAAGTGATAAGTTTATTACTTGGCACTTTTCATTGGATTTTTAAAATTTACTTATTGATATTAATTGCAGGTTGATGAATAATATGTTTATAAAATAATGTGATGAACAATAATAAAAAATTCTTTGTTGTGGTCATAAAAAAAAAAGAAAGATACCACAGTGAATGAAACAGGTGAAGGAGGAAAATGACAAAGTGGTGAAGGACAACAAAATTCAGCCTCTCTGAGATCCACAATCCAGACCTTGGGAAATAACAACTTAGCAAAAGAAAAAGAGAAGTACGTCACCAAGAACTGACAGGAAGAAGAGAAGCTGGAGAAACTGTCAACAATGCAGAGAAAAGAATGAAAAATATGGGCTCCCTCCCCAGATGGTGGCTCACGTGGAGAGGAAACCTGGCTCCACATAAGCAAGATAAGTGGCCCAGGAATGGAAGATCCAAGGACAAATGGAGGTGGAGCCCACAGCACTGTGAACTGCAAAAGCACTACAGGATTCTTCCGAATGGCAGGGAACAGCCAGAGGTAGATTCCAGCACAGGCACCTGCCATAGTGCCACAAAGGGCTGAATCCTGCACCATGTCAGGAAGGGAAAGGGTTAACTATTTAAATCTGGGACTCAGAATAACAACAAGAAAAAATCAACTTGATTTCAAGGCTCCCAGAGCTGCCCCCCTGCAGTATCTGAGATACCACTACCAGAGACAGTTGCAAACAGGGATACACTAGAAAAAGATCACTGGTGAACCTTCAGTTTAGGCTGGGAGCTGCACCCCTCACAGTGAAGAAGTAGACTGCTGAGCTGCACTCACAAATGGCTGGGTCTGGAAAAGCCTACCAGCAGTGAGTGCTGGAACGTTTCCCGTGTGCTCACATCCAGCATGGATCTGAGACCTGATGGCTTTCCCTATCCCCGGAAGTGAGCAAAGACATGTTGGCCTGGACATTGCCGCCACCTGGGGTAAACAGAGGGGATTTGGGAATACGAAGTGCTCTTCACAAACACAGTAGAGAGGTAGAGACACTTGTGCCACACTAGACTCTAAAACTGCGGACGCTAGAAGGAAATTGCTTATTTAAAACTATAAAGAATTTCTTTTTCCTTTAGATTCACTTTCTTTCCTCTCCCTCTCCCTCCCTCTCTCTCTTTCTCTGTTTTCTTTCTTCATGGGTTTAGGGAATCTCCCTTTGCCGTTTCCTTCTCTTTTCATTTTTTCCTTTCTTTTAAATTTTTTTCTATATTTATTCTGCATATTACTTTTTTCTACATTTTTTATCATCTATTTCTCTTTGATTCTTTTGCTGTTACCACTACCTAACTATAAATATCCTTCTGCTCCTTAATAGCATCCCTTGTCTCACTTTCCCCTTCTCTCATTGTCTAATTTTTTGAATTCTTTTTTCATTCTTCCACTTTGAGTTCCCTATATATTTAAAAGTACAACTATGAAGGCTTATTAATCTCTGGTTAGTTAACTCTAACCCACTAATGTTGAATTCTTCTTTATCACTAGTTATACTTTTATGGCATTTAGTCACTATTTCCTATGTGTCAGTCTTTCATTTGTCTTAGTGTTTATACTACAATTATAGATTTCTTTTCTAAAGTTAAGGGTGGTTGGGCCTGGGAGTTAGCTCAGTGGTTCCACAGCCTGCCTTGCAAGGGCAAAGTCCAGAGTTTGAGTTCAATTCCCAGTAACCACACACAACAATACCAGGTGTGGTGACTCACACCCACCAGCAATCATTACCACATACCACAGTTCTGGGCGTGGTGGCTCATGTCTATAATCCTCACACTGAGGAGGCAGAGGCAGGAGGACTACAGACTTTGAGGCTTGCCTGGGCTACACAGTGAATTCAGGACCAGCCTGAACTACAAAAGGGAGATCCTGGGCCGAGGATATAGCTCAGTGGTTCCGGCGCCTGTCTTGCAAGCACAAGGGCCTGGGTTCGATCCCCAATAACCACATAACAATACTGGGCATGGAGACTCACCCCAGCAGCAATCAGTACCACATACCACAATGCCAGGCATGGTGGCTCACGCCTGTAATCCCAGCAGTCGGGAGGCAGAGGCAGGAGGATTGCTGTGATGTGAGTTGGAGGCTGAGCTCAGGGCCAGCCTGAACCACAAAGCAAGACCCTGTCTCAAAAAACAAAAACAAGAACAAAAAATAAAGTTAAAGGTGGTGCATCATTGGTTCTTAGGGTGTGTCAATGCAGTTTGTATTGGCTGATATTACCAGTGCTGATATACTTGATAGTGCCAGCGTCACATTATTGCTATTAATAGATTTTGTCTGTATACCAATACATGAATTACTTTTGTGACATTAAAAATATTTGCAGTACATTTGTAGAAAACTGAGTTCTGGCCAAATTACACTACATCCTCCCCCTTAAATTAACAGAGATGGTCAGATCTTGAGACAGAGGCAAAGGACTATAGTTAGCTACACTGAGTGCATAACTGAAAAGCAGACTAACTAAAGAGACTCCCCACACTAGCAACAAACTCTTTCCACAGATCTAAATATTAAAACAGAAACAATCTGCTGGAAGGTAAAATAGGTATGAACTCATAGACACAGGTAAGGACAGAACCCCAATTGTACAAAACCAAGAATGGATAAATAGGATCACATCAAATTAAAAGGTTTCTGTACAGCAAAAGAAATAACCAACAGAGTAAAGAGGCAACCCAGAGAATGAGAAAAAAGTTTTGTCAGCTAATTCTCCCTCAGACAGAAAACTAATGTCTAGGACATGTAAAAAACTCAAAAACATTAGTCTGCCCCAAATTTAAAAAAAATCAAAAATGGGCATCTGAAAGGAACAGACACATCTCAGAAGAAGAAATATAAATGCCCAATAAATTCACAAAAAAAAGTTGAATATCTCTGGCCATTACAGAAATGCAGATTAAAACAACACTGACCTTCCACTGTACTCCAGAAAAAATGGCTTTCTTCAAAACATCAGATAACAACACATGTTGGAGAGGCTATGGGGGAAAATGGAAACTTTTTACACTGCTGGGAACATAAATTCATACAACCACTAATGAAATCTGTATGGAGATTTCTCAAAAAACTAAAACTAGAAATTCCATTTGACTCAGCTATTCCTTCCCTAGGTATCATCTTGAAAAAGTTAAAGATATATTACATGTATGTGAATATCCATGTTTATTGCAGCAGAATTCATAAAATAGCTAAATCTTAGAAGCAGGTGAAATGTCCACCACCAGATGAATGGGTGAAGAAAATGTAGTATTTATATACGACAGAGTACTACTTTACCATAAAGAAGGATTAGCTTGAGTCATTTGTAAGTAAAAGAACGCACTTTCAAACCATAAAGTTAACTGAAATACTTCAGACACAGAATAAATATCACATTGCTTTTCTTAATAGAAGCCCAAAATACAAATAAAGACCAAAGTACAAGGTAGATAACAGGGAAAATAGTTCAGTAAAAAGTATAGGATGAATGACTATGTTCTAGGGAGACATACTACTTCAAAGTACTTAAGTTCCTATTATAGTAAGGTCAAATATTATTGGCTAAAGTAAACAGGCAATTCAGAAAGGTCAGTTTTTGACAAATAAGAAGGGCAGTGTTTGTAGAAATATTTAAGTTTTATATCTAATATAGGTGGGACCCCCATGCAGATGGCCTAGCATAAGAGTAAATATAAGGAAGCCCCAGCCAGTGTCTTACTCCAAGATCCCTGGCCTAAAAATTTATCTGGCTGGGCTGGGGAGTTAGCTCAGTGGTTCCGGCGCCTGTCTTGCAAGCGCAAGGGCCCGGGTTCGATTCCCCGGTAACCACATAACAATACTGGGTGTGGAGACCACACCCAGCAGCAATCAGTACCACATACCACAGTGCCGGGCGTGGTGGCTCACGCCTGTAATCCCAGCACTCGGGAGGCAGAGGCAGGAGGATTGTGATGTGAGTTGGAGGCTGAGCTCAGGGCCAGCCT
>PVIR01042607.1:0-12160 GCA_004026965.1 Petromus typicus | reverse complement strand
ACTGTAAAGATACGGCTTTTTCTTTCCACTCTTTTTTTTTTTTTTTTTTTAGGTTTTTTGAGACAGGGTCTCGCTTTGTGGTTTAGGCTGGCCCTGAGCTCAGCCTCAAACTCACATCACAATCCTCCTGCCTCTGCCTCCCGAGTGCTGGGATGACAGGCGTGAGCCACCACGCCCAGCACTGTGGTATGTGGTACTGATTGCTGCTGGGTGTGGGTCTCCACACCCAGTATTGTTATGTGGTTACCGGGGAATCGAACCCGGGCCCTTGCGCTTGCAAGACAGGCGCCGGAACCACTGAGCTAACTCCCCGGCCTTCTTTCCACTCTTTTTAAAGAGATCACAGTGTAAGACCAGCCCACACTTGAGGTGAAAGAGAATGAGGAAAATTAAGCTTCACCTTCCAGAAATAGTACTGGTATATACTGCTTCAATGTAAATTCAATAGGATATTTAGAATTTTCAGTATGGAAAATTTGTCTCTTTTATTTATCTATGTAATAAATGATTTACTTATATCAGTATGACACATATGTTATAATTTACACACATATAAATTTAGTGTTGTAACTCAACAGTATTTTATTCATTGCTCAAATTGTCCCAGTTCTAGCCCCTGGAATTTCTTCCTGCTTTGCTCCTGTGACCGTTTGGCCTGCCCAATTTTGTGACTTTTGGGGAGAAGGACATATTAAACCACTTCCTCACTTTCAGGTCCACACAATATTTCCCCTGTCCCTGCCTTAATACCAGCCATTTTCCTAAGGAGCTCTGCTTCCCGATGGACTTTTCTCAATGAATGGCACGTACAAACCAAGTTCCAGGCATATAAGTGTCCTCATTGCTAATGGTCCCTCTGCTTCCAGACTCTCTCAGTAATCAGAACCAGGAAACATACTCATTTATATTAGTAATATATAACATACACACATTTATATATTTATATATGTCTCCATCAATAAATAGATGCTGAAAACATAGGTAATAGATAGATAAATAGGAATTCATACCAAAGTCTCTAACAGTAATCCAGTCCTACAGACTTTAGTTTACTCTTCTGTAGGTGTAAAAAAAGTTACATTTACTTCCTTCTATTGACTGAGTCTTTTTAGTGACATATTTAACACTGTAAATAATGTCTTCCTTGTTAGCCATCTCCATCTTCCTTGTTAGCCATCTCCATTTAAATGAAGTGAAAATTTCTGGACTCATGTTGCAGACATTGCTGATTACCTCTGAAACCATGTGCTGGATAAATGATTTCTTCTTTTAAATTGTGGATACTGAGCATCTGAGTTGTAGTAAGGAACAGCTACTACACAGAGCACGCATTTCATATGGACCTAGCTGTCCTGCAGCATACCAGATCCCTCGTGTCAGAATAGATTTCCATCCATTACCTCATCCCATGTCTTCTGACACTATGAAACTCTGCCAAGGCTTTTCAAAATTACTTAATCTGTGCATTTTCTTCAGTCTTCTGCCTCCTAGTTTTGTATCACTTATTTGGCAAGTAGATAGCCTTTCCTTTGGAAATATTCATTCTTTTCCATGCCATGTGAACCCAGACCAGAAACTCAGTCATTTATTGTAATATATGTGTAATATAAGATGCTAAATTTAGGAAAAGTATTGAAGAGCCTTTACACTGAAGGAACATAATCATTTTAAATTGAATAATAGATATCTTAGTTATTAGAAATCATTCAGAGCTGGGCACAGTGGCAGGCACCTGTAGTCCCAGTACTAAGGAGACCGAAGTGAGAGAACAGCCTGAGTCCAGGAGTTAGAGATCAGTAAGGGCAACACAGGAAGACTTTATCTCAGAAAAAAAAAAAAAAAAAAAAAAAAAAAAAAAAGCTTTCTGTCATCATACTTTGTGGCCGAGTTGCCAGGGACTTTTCTCTGCAACCTTACTGCAGGTTGCCTCAACCACAAGCGATTTCTTTGGCTCCTCATTTATCTTCCCATTTGTCTCACCTCTTTCTTGACCTCCTCTCCTGAGTCAACTTCCTCCCAGCAATTCCAATTCCGTGGAAAAATAGACTTTGTTTTCTTTTGGGTACCCAAAAACCAGAGCCTAAAAAAAGCTTCTCTGCTACAATTTTAGCAGAAACTGAAAGCTCAGGAGAGCAAGAAGGAAGTAAAAGGCAAAGTGAAACAAGGAAGGAAGAAAACAAGAGATGTTACATGCTGCCCATGGCTGCACAAGAAAAAGTAACATGGCTTTACAGGTTACGAGGATGCTTCCAACCTTTCCAAAGAGTCCCGATAGCAAGGCAGTAAAAGGTATTTTGGGACACTTCCTATCTCCACCCTCACTGGTCGTTTTCTTCTAATGGGACATAATTTCCCTGCATTTGTGATGTGAAACACCCAACATTCCTCATCAGATAGATGTACAAGAACAGTAGTTAATTCCTGGGTACAGTCAAATGATAAGCCTTCCTTCAAAATTTTAACTGGCAATCAAACTCATTGGAATCCATGCTCCGCCATTTCAAATATATGGTTGCCAGTGTCCTAAATTTCTCTGACTGTTAATCTACCATGACCTGCTTGGGGGAAAAAAAAAAACAACCTTTCCTGTGCATTGCTGGAAAAAAATCACACAACTGAGAATTCAGGATGAATATGCACTAACCTAAACTGGGCTCTCAACACTGCCCACATATATAGCTTTCTTTATTTAGCTCACTTTCCTGTGGATCCTTTGTAAAAAATAAAACCTGTTACTCACCATCAATTTCTTATCACCCAATTTATAAATCAGCTTGCATCCTTGGCATGGCCAACATGGCCAGGAACACAGTGAGATAAAATAAATAGCTATTGAGTAAAAACACACCTGTGTAGAAGGAAGAAAGTTATTTGCCACTTGGGTCCATATTCTCATTTGGCTTTCATAATGACACTACTCATTCTATTCACTCTCCTAAATATTTTCATCATCTCCTTCCCCTACTGGCTGTTCCCACGATCATTTAAATGTGCTAGAGGCTCTGAAAAAAGAAACTTCTTTCAGACTTCTTCACAAAATTACATGGTATTCCATTATGTCAACTTGTGAACTAAAATTAATGCATCCTATATATTAATGTAAACTGTGGCTAAGGCTTTCCATCGCTCCAAGCCATCATAGGGTAATGCTCTCAAGTATGTCAGATTTTGCAGGTCAAGTAGATGTGGGACACATTCTGGCTGTGATTTGCCTTTCTCCGATTACTAATCAAGGTCATCCTTTTATTAAAATATTGATTGTACAGAGTCATAGTTTCATTGCAACATTTTCATACATGCATATGATACATTCAGAGTTAATCTCTATTTAAATATCTTCTGTACATTCTGTAAAGAACTTCAAGTTTTTGCTCATTTTTTCTTTTTTGAATTTTTCTTTTTTGGTTATTTGTCATATTTTTAAAAATTACTTGATAAGCACACACCTGAAATTTAGTACTACTCAAGAAAATCTTATCTTTTCTAAGTCTTGTGGTATTTCGTGTATTTAGGAACATGCTATTATCTGTAAGAAAATCTGTGTTTTGAGTAGAATTACATTAAACCTACAGACCAGCTGGAGAAAAACTGACATCTTTAGCATATTAAGTCTTTTAATACATCTGTAAATCCATGTGATTTTATTCAGAGTTGTTTTTCAATGTATTTCATATTTTTCTTTGCCAATCTCATAAATATCTTTTGTTAACTTCATTCCTAGGGATTTCATTTTTTTTTAATTATCTTTATTGGTACATTAAATATACACATCATGATGGGATTTCATTTTTAAACATCAGCATTAATACTATAAACTGGAACTTCAAAAGGCTACACAGTTTTAAGTCACATGCTATGTATCATATTGCTGGAGCCATGAGCGGGTACATAGTAAGTGTGCAATAAACACTTTAAAGCAGACGTATAAATGAATGACTATCATTTAGTATTCATGTGATCAATGTGCCTGTCTACACATTTTCTACTTCAGATACAATTCTACTTAGGTGTTTAGTATTCTGCAGGAATTTTTCCCTCCACAATAAGAACCCTCAATTCTCAGTTCTTACCTCAGTATGCCACTGATAGACTAATACAAGATCTAAAGGCATAACTTGAAAGAAAGATCAAATAGCATGCTACAACAAATTGTTTTTTTCTTTCCCACAACTCCCCTTCCTTCTTTATAGCTCGCTTCTAGCTTTTGTAATTAAGTTTCCTGCCAAGCAGATTCAGTTCAACTTACTATGAGAGGAAAAAAATAACCATTCCTGAGCATTGCTGGAAAAAAATCACACAAGTGAGAATTCAAGATGAACTTGCACTAGCCTAAACCAGGCTCTCCATACTGCCCAAATATATAGCTTTCTTTATTTAGCTCACTTTCCTGTCCTACACAAACTGCAAATCTTAACTGACTATGTTCCATGGAGGCCTTCATTAACCTTGTCTGTAAGGACAATGCAGAATCACATTTTCCCTATTGCTTATTTTATCACTATTATTATTGTTTACTTTAAAGATTAACCTCCTATTCAATGGAAAATATAACCAAAGAAAATTTCCAAAAATTATACCACAGTCATCATTAGTCCCATTGTGTTTGGAATTTCTAAATATTTCCAAATAGTCAACCCGAGAGATCTCCTTTGATTTTTTTTAAGTCTCTTAAGTTCCTTGGATATTTAGTAACCTTTGTTCCTTTGTAAAAATCTTAGGAAGAAACAGGGAATTAAAACTGGGCCAGTGGCTTGTGTTTTCAAAAGCAGGAAGATGATTCAAACAGATGTTCATCATGTACCTGCCATCTACAGGAATGGGAGTCACAATGATAAAAATCAAATCCAGTGTTTGGGTTTCTCCACCATACTCAAGAATATTTTGAAACACTGTTCAAGAATTTTTATTTTACTTTTTTTTAAATCTTCTAAATTTATCTAAAAAATATTTCCAAAATTTGATCGCTATTCTTGGAAGTATACATTGTATGAACTTGGACAGAAATGAAGGCATATATATGATCTTTAGTTTATCTTTTGTGACTCACTCATAGGCAAATAAGCAGGGCCTCTTGGAATATCAAATCTACAAATCCTCTTCCCATCGTATGGAATTGTTGTTCTTTCTGTGAGGCTAAGATATTTGGCTTCTTAGTCATTGCACATTTCCTGTTGCTTTCCCACAAACCCTCTGTGAAGATCCACCAGGAAAATATTGATTTTAGCTCAACATCACCTTTCTGTAAAACCTTTCTGTTCACACAGGTTAAGTAACTATTCTATCATGGGGCTCTCTTCCCTGCAAACCTTTCCATCATGGCGCCTATAAATTGTACTGACTTACATTTGTATTTCTGATGATCAAGTGTAAATTATTTGTAGGTAGAAATTGTACTGCTTCCATTTGGATTCATGGTATCTAATCCAGAATATATACTGTAGTCAATAAATGAATCCTAAAAGTGAACTGACAAATGACTGACTATATCCTTATCGTTAATTTGCTACTTGATTTATAGGTTTTAAATTTTATTTTCTCATATTGTAAGATTCAGATTTGTGCTAAATGAAATCAGTGGCATGCATTAGACATTACTCTAGCCTTTTCATTTCTCCCTATCCCTGATGGTATACTGTGTAATCTTTATGAAAGTTAAGGAAGTAAGTTGTAATAGGTCAAATATAATAAAAGCATCTTTAAAATAATGTTATTTCCAATGTTTGACCTAATGCTAATGTAAGACTTAGGGAATCTATTGAAAGAAGGAGCACATAAATAATGCCCATTTATGTGTGTCGTAAGATGTGTATGATGTGCCATTTATACGCAAGAGATTAAATAAATGATCCACATCAAGTGACTTTATTCTGGTCTTTCTATTGTTAAAGCCTGTGCTTTAATTTACAAAGAGTTTGAAAAATAACAATACCAACCAGTGTTGACATAAATGACATGCACAAACATGAGCAATATCTGTCATCACCTTGGCTTTCAGTCTGTTGCAGTATGTTGTTGTATTGGTTGATGTGTACAAAAAGAATTTAGTCTCATGCTGACATTTGGTATGAGAGGAGAGAAATATTTTTTATCTTCTCAGACACACATGTATATATATATTCTTTAATGTTACACCAATATTTGACAAGTAATAAAAGTAATAGTTTCTCTTAAAAGATAGAGTTGCAGTGAGGAATTTGAAACTACAGCAATAAACTATATATACACTGTCACTCCAAAATCTACTTGTTTTACACAATGAATGGATGATTTTGTAAAATTGTGAAATTGTTATTAGAAAACACTGGTTGACTGAATTCTATAGATCTAAATGTTGACACAATTCATTATATAATTTCACAATTAAACATTAATTAATATCATAGCTCGTTTACTCAAACGTTTTCAGCCATTAGGAAGCATTAAGCTCATGTTGGGAGACACACGTTTACCAAAATGTCTCCCTGTAACTCCTTGTCCTGGTACAGATAAAGTTGGTCCTGTACAGAAAATTTAGGTTACCTTGTTTTCACAAGATTCACAAGGTGCTGTTTTCTTTCAAAGCTAAGCTGTAAAACTATCTGCTATAGCCCTGCTTCTGTAAACTTACTTGTCATTTCACTAGAAAGACCAATCCTTTTGACCAAATGTATAAAGCTCGAGCCTTTCCTTTGTTCTGGGCTCTGCCTTTAGATATTAGTCTACAGAGTTGGTATACACCTAAAGCCTAGAATGAGCTGTAAGTCTGTGGTAGTAACGAATACAATGGGTAGTACAATAGCTGGTACCTTCACCTTGACCCTTGCTAGGGCACCTGCAGAGCCACCCAGCTCATTTCTGCACCACAAATGCATATATGCACAGTGAAAAAGCCAATACTCGCTTATTGTCATGAAAACTGTCTGACTTCATAAATCTGAAAGGTTCTCAGATGACCTGTTCCTTACACAATATAATGAGAAAAGCCTAAGACCACTGTCTCCACCTGTCCTATGTCTGATCTCCCTGTAACACACTGAACAGGTCACACACAGAACTGTGCTCCACGCAGAACTCTACCCAGACTCTGAATCTGCTGCAGAAAATGCCTGCCTTCTGATTTGTCTGTTCTCATTTCCCACTACTTTCCAAGCTGCAGCCTCCTTACACCAAGTGGGCTCCTTACTGCTCTGGAACTTTCCTCACAGACTGTTCTCAGCAGTTTTTAACATACTGTTTGCACAGAACAATTTTTGCTTCCGAGTTTTCATTGTTGTTTTCTGTCTTCTTTCAGGTTTTTATTTAAATGTAACTTCAAGGAAAAACCTTTGACTGCAATGGATAGCAGCACCCTGTGCTTCCCACACTCTCCACCACTTTCCTTTCCCTTTTGCTCCCTATTTGTCTATGCCCACCCTAGAATGTCAGTCAGTGCCACAAGACAAGAGATCTGATTTTGCTCACTGCTATTCCCCAATTCTAGGAACATAAAAGGCACACACTGAAATTTTTTTGAATAAATGAATAAAGTGCATTCTAATTAGTCCCAACAAGGTAAATTTGAAGGAACATATTTGCCTTGTGGAAACATAACAAATACAACTCAGGATATTATTTTTAAAGTACAGAACATAGGCTCCACTCCCAAATATGCATATACAGTTAGTCCAGGGAGAAAAGAGAGTGTATACATATGTGTGTGTGTGTGTTTAAAATTACCTAGGTCAGTTTTAAGAATTGTTAGTTTAGGAGAATAAATTTACTTTTTAAAATTTAAATCTTTATTGGTACATTATGAATACACATTATTACTGCAATCAACATTGACAGTATATACCAGAACATGACATGACTTGATTCTCATTTTTCCCCTTTCCCCCCACCCTGCAACCTTGAATCTCCTATATACATAATCTTTATTTCCTTTTTTCTTTATTACTGTCACATTCTTTCCCCCGTTATTTACCCCTATACCCTCTTTCCTTTTAAATATTTTCTATTTTACAATATCAACTATACATACTACAACTCATTTACAACTTCATTTTCTCATACCAGAGAAAAGATATATTTGTACATCTGTGACCTATTTATTTCACTTATGAGGATGTCAAGGTATGTTCATTTGAGTATGAATGACTCAATCTTAGCCTTTTTAATGGCAGAGTAATACTCCGTTCTAGAAAAGAACCACACCTTCTTTATCCAGTCTCCAGTTGATGGACATGTAGGTTGTTTCTAAGATTTAGCAATCACAAACTGAGCTGCTATAAACGTGGGTGCACATATGTCACTGTGATATGAATCTTTTAATTATTTTGTATATACACCTAGCAGAGCAATGGCCAGGTCAAATGAGACCTCCAAATCCTAGCTTTTTGAGGAACCTCTACACTGATTTCCATAGGGGTTGTACGAGTCTACATTCCCACCAACAGTGGAGAAGGGTTCCTTTTTCTCTGCAGTCTCATCTACATTTGTTGCTGGCGAATTCTGCAATAGCAGCCATTCTTTGTGGTGTGAGATGAAATCTGTGTTGTTTTCATCTGCATCTCTTCAATGATGTTGAGCATTTCTCCATATACTTCTTAGCTGCTCTTACTTCTTTCTCTGAAAAGTATCTGTTCATTTCAGATGTCCATTTTTGAATTGGGTCTTTAAATTTGGGTGAGCTGATTTTTTTAAACTCTTTATAATTCTAGATAGTAGCCCTTTGTCTAAGGAACAGCTGGTAAATATACTTTCCCATACTGCTGGTTTCCTCTGCTGTGCAGAAGCTTTTTAATAGGATGAGATCCCATTTGTTGATTTCTTCTGCCAATTCTTGTGCTATAGAGGTTTTGTTCAAGAAGTCTTTCCCTAAGCCAATGTCTTCAAGAGTTTTACCTAACATGTTTTGCAGCAGGTTTAGTGTATCTGTTGCAAAATTTAGGTCTCTTATCTACTTTGATTTTAGCTTGGTACACGGTGAAAGAGATAGGTCTAATTTTAGTCTTCAGCAAGTTAAAGCCCAGTTTTTCCAGCACCATTTGTTAAAGAGGCTATCTTTCCTCCATTGAGGATTTTTGGCTCCTTTGTCAAAGATGAGATGACTCCATGTATCTGGAGTAGCTTCTGGATCTTCTAATCTATTCCACTGATCCTCAGGTCTGTTACTTTGCCAGTACCATGCAGTTTTTATCACGGTGGCTTTATAGTTTAGTTTCAGGTTCAGGATTGTAATACCCCCCACTATGTCCCTGTTGCTTGGAATTGCTTTTGTTATTCTAAGTCTTTTGTAGTTCCAGATGAATGTTTGGATTTTATTCTCTAGATCTGTGAAATACGCTATTGGGATTTCAATCAGAATTGTGTTGAATCTGTATAGTAGTAATGGGAGTATAGTTATTTTGACGATATTTGTTCTTCCTACCCAGGAGCAAGTTATGTCTTTCCATTTTTCGATATCTTCTTTCATCACTTTTTTCAGAGTGCTGTAGTTTTCAGCATAGAGGTCTTTTACCTCCGCTGTAAGATTGATTCCTGGATATTTTATTTTTTGGGGTGCTATTGTGAAAGGGAATGACTTCACAATTTCTACCTCAATGTGTCTACTGTTTGTGTATACAAAGGCTATTGATTTTGAACATTAACCTTGTATCCAGGTACATGACTAAATTTGGCAATTAGGTAGAAGAATAATTTCTAATGAGTCAGAACTATGTAGTTTCTTTGGAAGACAATGAAAATATTCTAAATTTTAACATGTGAACAAATGGGTGATTACACTAAATTCTACTATAATTTTGTAGCTCAAATATATGTCTCAAATGTGCCAAGTGTGTATTCTTAGAAACTATTTTACCTTCCAAGAAAACAAGGAAGGAAAATTCTCCAAATGAGGGATTAAGTAAGCTTTTGGTTAAATTTCTTCCATATCTTCTTAATTAACATAGAAAGAATTACATTCTTTTAAAGGTAGTTGTCCTTTGTTACAAGGGTTTTGTGGAATAATTTTTAAATTTTTTCCTAAAAAATAAAACAAAAGAAATAGAGGTGGTCAGAGACATTTCTTCTCTGATGTACTTAAATATTATTTAACATTCAACCACCCTTCCATTGTAATATCAAAGCATAAATTTTACTATTTATATTTTATTTTCACCACACTGAAGTCATCCACACTATAGAGTATTATATTGTTTAGTAACTTATTTCTTGTTGTAATACCAGATAAATAATATAAATTTTAAAATGTGCTCAGTGACATTAAGTACATTCATATCATAATGTAACTATCATAGCAAATGATATTTTTATAACTCAATATAAAATTTAAACATAATTAAATCTACAACACGTCTTCAATTATTAAGTACAACCACACTCCTAACAAAGAATATTTATCACAAAACAGTAGATGATCTTGTAATCCTCTTGATAAATTTCTGACATTGTTATTTATGGATCAGTATTTAAAAATTTGTTTACATTTGCAATTTCCTTTTGCAACTAGAAATTTTCACCCAGATTTCATACTGAAAATACGTTCATTGGTTCATCATGAGACAGACTGTGTATTAGGTATATTAAATGTCAACCCTGTTATTCTAGTTTCATTGGAAAAACAAACTTTTTCATAAGTCATGGACAGATGCTGATAAGATAATAGCAGCTGTGGCAGAGGATACATTTTCATTAAGGGATATGACAATATTTTCTTTAATGAATAAGATTATTAATAGCTCTTTGGACATATTAGATAGAAGTTGTTACAAGATATTTTAGGCAAAAAATATCTACAATCAATAACCTGCTACTGCTGTTACTGTGTCTTCTCTCTTAACATCAAATTCTGAAGCTATGTCTAGCTGCCCATGTCAGACAGGTCTAAACAGCCCCACATTTGACTAATTATCCAATTCAGCCAGAATTTCCTGTATTTCCTCTTTTTTTCCCTCTCTGGCCTTCTTTGAGAATGGCTCATTTATCCCTGTCCTCTGAATCCCTAGGGAGTTCCTACCAACTTATAAGTATATTCCCCTTAACATTTTCACATTACTGAAAAGAAAATGTTGAAAAGCAAACTCTCTTTTCTTATTCCTCATATTGCCTCCTAGTCACTTTTTAGTTTATTTATGGCATTGGTGCTTAAAGCCAGGGCTCTGTGCACACAAGAAAGATATTCCTCTTCTGTACTTCACCCCTAACTTTTCCAGTATTTAAGAATTTTATTTCCCTTTATAGCCAATTATTTTAAAACAAGAAACTAGTATTCCATCACCATGGTTGTGACTGCATTCCACTCCTGAGGAATGTTGCTTGAACTGAAATTCCCTATGCTAAGTTAGCTAAGGTCAAAGGATCTATTTCTGCACTCCATCCTCACCTCTCTCTGATCTTGAAGGATCTCTAAACCCTTTCATCTCTTTTGCAATGGCCTGTAAAACAGTACTTTTTTATTTACCCATTTTTTCATTCCTTTGCATGTCCTGTAGAATCTATCTTCTCTGCTCCCTTCTTAAATGTTTGTTTCCTAAGGAGTATAACATCTTACTAAGTATCTATAATGGGGAACGTAGCCCAACTTCAAGGTAGGCGCTGCACCACTTGAGCTACATCCTCAGCCCACATCCCCCAGCTTCAGTTACAGAGTTCACTTTGTTGTTTTCTCCCCACTTTCCCAACCTGGGGTGTTTCCTGGTCTGGTAGAGGGCACTGATCAGTCTCACTACACGGGCTGTGACTCGAAACTAGTTTACTGCAACCTCCCTGTAACCTGCTTTCCTGTCCCTCCCGTAATCTACACTTGTCATCTTCCAGTATTCAATTAAGTCACTTCTTTCCTTAAAAATTAATCAATAAACAATAATTTAAAAAAATCAAACAAGCTTTCTCAAACATGCTCTCAAACTAATGTGGTAGGTAAAATAGCTAGATGGGCATTTTTACAGGCATTTAGAGTGGCCCTGGAAACAAAGAAGCCAATTTGTAGGTTAACATTGCCTTAAGAAAAAACTACCCAGATCCTTCGGTTCATGAGCATGATGATTGGGTGTTCATGTGTTATGCATGAGATGTGCCTCCCTCAAACCTTGTTACGACGTCGGCACATTACCCATCTGACCTGAAAAAAAAAAAAAAAAAAAAAAAAAAAAAAAAAAAAAAAAAAAAAAAAAAAAAAAAAAAAAAAAAAAAAAAAAAA
>PVIR01042606.1:0-12149 GCA_004026965.1 Petromus typicus | reverse complement strand
TTTTGAAACAGGGTCTCCCTTTTTGTGGTTCAGGCTGGCCCTGAGCTCAGCCTCAAACTCACATCACTGCGATCCTCCTGCCTCTGCCTCCCAAGTGCTGGGATTACAGGCGTGAGCCACCACACCCGGCACTGTGGTATATGGTACTGGTTGCTGCTGGGCATGAGTCTCAACACCCAGTATTGTATATGGTTACCAGGAGATTGAACCTGGGCCATTGCACTTGCAAGACATGCCAGAACCACTGAGCTAAATCCCCAGCCCAGGAGTATATTCCTTTCTAAATTAATTTATTGGTTCAAGTTATGTATACATATTGGTCATATTCATCGTAGCCAATTTATACCTGTACACGTTATACCTTATTTTTGAGTGAAATCTATTTTAAGCAAAGGACCCTTCTAGGGGTCACTCACACTTATATAGAGCTAACATTAATTTTAATCCTACACAGGTTTTCTTGAATCATTTAAATAGAACTTGTTTGCCTTCAGAACTCTTCTGTTAGGGGGCATCCCAGGAATCAAATCTGAGCACACAAGAGAATATTACATCAGTGCTCTGCAGACACCAAAACACTACACAAAAACATAGCAACTCTCCCTAATTCAAAAAATGGATTGAGATGACAAGTATAGGTCACGTAGTTTGAAGTTACAAAGGCAAGACAAAAAACTGATTCGATCCAATTTGCATAAAATAAAGTCTAAAGAGGAAAGATACTGTCAAAGGACATTCTTTATGACCTTTACTGAAACAAAATTTCTGATTTTGGATAGTAGAAGATTCAACTTTAAACCAGTAAATTTCTGATCACCAGAAAAGATGCATAGCCAGCCATAGATTATAAATATTTATTTTTTAAAGTAATCACACTCTCAACTTATGTGAAAGATCATTCTCAAAGTCTCACTGCCAGACTGTATTTGCTCCTGTGGACATAAACAAAAGCCTAGTTACCCCTTTCATATTTTCTAGAGTCACAATCTAGGTCCATATAACATTGGTGTATGTTTATGTTTTTCCCACACTCGGTTGTGTGTAAAAACAGTAACTCTGAGAATCTGTGTCAACTCTTAGGCTATTTCTCATTAAGTCTTGGCTTAAGTAGCCAGTGGGTTCCTTCAATGATTGGACTACATTCATTCACGGAAATCTTGGAGGGCCGCCTATGAACTGGGAATGGCAGAAAATCAGTCAAGCAAACAGGTGACAGCACTGAAAGTACTAGTAGAAGGATTCCAACACCATCCAGGCTACTGCGCACACACTACCAAACATGTTGATGCATTCAGTGATCCCACATACATCTTTTGGGGAAAACATCTGCATGGAAATCCTGCCTTGTAAAATATGCTTTCCAGTATCTCAAAATCACTTCTGCCCTCAGAATTTAATACAAAGCTTAATCAGATATGTTCTATTAATTTAACTTAGAAGCTTCAACGGGAGGAAAAGAAAATCTGATACCTGTTCAAAACTCAACAGCTGACTTCCTTGAGATCCTCTCTTTCCAACAGAGCCACAAGGTGTTGATCTATACTTGAAGAATAACCTTACTTTGGGCTAAAATACTTTTAAGATTTAATGAATTTTGTCCTTGTTTTTCCAAGAAAGCACAAAAGACAGCTTACTGTGGATTCTGTACCTAGGCTGACTTTCACTAAGCTATCATCCTTCCAGGATGTCACTACAAACATTTCAGAACTTGGAAGTATCTCGGATGTCACCCAGTGTAGTGGTGTTAAAACTAATAAACTCAGGTGAAGGGAGGTGGTGGATGTGAGTAAAGACCTGAGCCTCCTGGCCACATACACTTCAAGCTGGACAACTCCGCTTTGATATTTAACTTGATAATGATACCAAGAACATTTGTTGTAAGTGATATGTGAATATTAAAAAAATAAATTTGAAGCATTGAATTAGTTTGTCTTGTGCTGTGCATAATGCTACTGATAAAGAGAACTTGCCAAAGAATGCATGGGTGAGAGCGTCGATATTCAAGTCAGTGTCTCCCAATCCTGCTCAGTCTCTCCCAGGATATACCATCTCCTAGTGAATGTAGAGGATCCTAAGGCTGTGACTATAGGGTTACAGTGTTTCTGTCCTTTTGGGGTTCTTTATAACTCCTGCAATGTCCTTTCTAAAGCCTCCTGAAGATCAGGACACCTTATGGCATAATAATACCTCCAATTTTTGTTCTAGAAAGAGATTAACACGTACCAACTGAGCTAAGGTTTGTTTGCCCATAAAGTCTCAAGGCTAAACAATAAGACAATGCACAGTTATGTTTCCCAGATGAAACCAGAAGGTTAAGGGGTTCTCCTTAGTTTTGGCTAAAAAAGGGAAGTGGTAGAATCAAGCCAGGACCCTATCAGGGAAAGGTAAGAAGATACGAAAGAAGCAAGGGGCATCATCAAGGTTCATGATTTCTATATGCCCATTTGAAAAAGAAACATTTCAAATAGAAAGGCAGCCCAAGAACATAGGCCACCAAGTGAGTTTCTGTGTTTAACACAATTTCAAGACTGTGTGACACAACCTTCCAGGTAAAGACCATCGTGTCAATGTCACTAAATTTTATAAGTACATGACCGGTGATCACAAATTTCTGCTATTACTGACTTGCTGAAAAAAAGAAACAAAAGCTGTCTTATAGAAGTGAGAAGATACTCAAGAAAGAACATCTTATCTACAGCTATATAAAAAGGAATGAGTAAGTAAAATCGAGTCCTTGTTTATCTTTAGTAAGCTACTCAGAGTCAGTGATGCCTCCACTTTGACTGCCACAGTTTTGAGACAATTATTATGTCTAGGAACAAACTATCATCCTCTGGATCTCACCTCAGAGCCACAGTCTTCTGCATAACTCAAGTGCTACATGAATCCATATCTAGGTCCTAACATCCTGATTACTGTATCTGTCAATCTGCTTTTCTGATTTATCTGACTTTAACTTTCTTCTCTGGTTTTCTGAGAAATTAATTTGGATCTCTGTCTTACTATTAGTCTTCTCATTTATCAAGAATACAACCCCAAAAGTTTGTATTAGTCAGTTTTTCAAAGCAATTACACCTTTCTTAAGCCCCACTGTCCTCTTTTGTAAATACAAGGAAAATGAAAAATTCCAGAACCAAATGTCAATTAAATGACACATGCAAATAATTATTAGATCAGAGGAGAAATAAAAAGATAAAGAAACACCTTGAGAAAAACAAATCTACACATCAAAAACTTACAGAATACAGCAAAAGCAGCTCCAAGAAGAAAGTTTATAGTGATAAACATCTACTTTTAAATGGGTAGAGGGGTATAAATAAATTAACTTTACATATCAAGAAAAAGAAGGAGGAGAGGGGAAAGGAGACTTTAAAAAGAAACAAGCTGTATTATGTACATGTTCCCACTAACCAAGATGATTGTAAATTGCATGGACTGCCTATCTGTACTAATAAAGATGGAAAAAAATTTAAAATAAAAGTCATGTGCAATATCTTTCATGATAAATATTCTCAAATTAACAAAGAAGATCTTGTCATTTGGCACAATATGGATGAACTTGGAAAACATTACACTAATTAAAATAGGCTAGACACCAAATAAATATTACTTGATCTCATTTGCATCAGGAATGAAAAATAGTCAAACTCACAAAAGTGAGTGTAGAATGGTGATTACCAAAGGTCCCAGCAGGGAGAACTGAGGCATTTGTCAGAATGTGTGGAACAGCCAGGCAGAGAGATGCCTGTCATCTCAGCATCCTGAGAAGCTAAGTTCCAGTCCCCCACCAACTTAGTGACTAAGTGAGACTTTGTCCCAGATAATATATTGTAAAAGGGCTGAGATGCAGCTCAGTGCAAAGGGCCTGAGTTCATTACTCAGTAACCCCAAAAGGGTAAGAAAATTGTGTATGGAACATAGTTTCATGTATACAAAAAACGTAAGTCTACAGAAAACTACAGTATATATAGCCCACAGGGTTAAAATCCTCATTTTATACTAAAAACATTGTTAGGAGGGTAGATCATATATTAAACATTCCAATGATACAAAAAGGAAGGAGGAGAATTTTAGAGATGATGATTATGCTCATGGCATTTTTGTGGTGATGTTTCACAAGTATAAACTTATCTTCAAGCTCAAAATGTATATGTTAGGTATGTAACACTGTTTTTGTATGCCAAGAAGACTTCAATTACAAAAAGAAATCAGCTACAGAGGTTAGCAGATAAGGACTCTGACACTCATCTTCCCAGCAGGGGCTGGCCTTATACCTGTGGTATTGTCTCTGGAATCCCGTAGGTGTTGAAAGTTTCACAACATTCCATTAGAGTCACAAGAGAACAAGAGGCCCAGGATGCTAAGCTTCAGGACCAGGTGATGCTTTTTCAGATACTCAAGGGACAGAGATCAAGTAATTAAGCTCCTTCTTCACAGGCCTGATCACCTCTTCTCAAATGTGGGCCCCCGTGCAGACTCGGGATGGACTGAAAAGATTGTGAGTGGGACTAGGGCTACAGGCAAGTTCCTGAGAAGTGAATCAGTGCTGTGGCTGAGACCCAATCCTAGCTCATGGACTCTGAGGATCCATGGTTGACAAGTCTATCTTAACCTATTAAAACAGATGATTAAAGTTGAGTATCAAATCAGCACCAGCGCCTCTACTGAGAGTTATGATTCACCTTGTCGAGCTAGACCCTATATTCACTCACATGCTGTGTACATGGAAACACAATGAGGGGGCCAATGTTTCCTCCATGTCACAGATATGGAGACTCAGCCTCTGAGAATAGTAAATTGCCCTCCCTAAGGGAAGGGGACTGTCGATGAAATAGTCACATCCGCAGCCTTCACTAGCTGCTGGATGGAGGCAAGACAAAGTAAATCATTTAACCAGTTCTACAAAATAGTCATTGTTTCCATTATATTAGCAACTGTGTATTGTCCTGTTTGAGTAGCTATAAGTGCTCTTATAGTTGCTATGCTTAACTAGAATGCTATAATTAATGCTATGGCAAAGCATTAATTGAACTATGTATTTGCTTTTAAATACATTTTCTTCACTCCAGCAACCAAAATGATTTTCTTTTTTCACTCCTACCTGTATGAGAAATTTCATCAAAATTAGTTGTGACGCTATGATCTCTAAACTAGATAAATAGGTCATTTTAATTTACAAAAACAAGCATGATGTTTAATTAGAAAAAAAATGGGATATGGGCATTGAGACCAATCTGGGCACCATTCACTTCTCTGCAGAGAAGTAAAGCTGCTGTTTGGTTTCAGTGAGTTATGTTCTTCAGTACTGAGCATTGTATCCATCGTTCCATAGCTACAGGGAATGAACATAATCAATTTGCTTAATTAAAGAGTTCTAGGAAGACAACAGATGCTCTGTTCACCACTTTTCATTTGTCTTGGCTAATAGTGACAGCAATAATAATAATACCTTGAATTTAGACAGTTCTGTTCTTCTAAGGAGTTCAAAGCTTTTATGCATCATGAGAACAGACAGACAGTGGTAGTGAACTTGGCAGGGAGAGACAAATACCACTTGTTCCAAATGAAAACACCAATATAACCCTATAATTCATTTGATGAATTTTTTTCATGCAATAGGTACAGTGTAGTATAGGAAAAAACAAATATGAAAACAATTTAGACGCAGATACATGGGAATTTTCTTCCCACCATAAACTGGCTGAAGTCCAAGCTTAATAGTCACTATTAAGATAAAAAATTGTGCAAGGAACTTTAAAGGACATGAAGTCTTAAATCACAAATGTTACATAATTGCTTTGCTTCTCCCTTTTTCTTTCTTTCTTTCTGTTTTTTGGTTTTTTTTCCCTGTAGATAACATTAACCACCACAGCTCATCCTTAGCATTTTATCCCCCATTCTCTGTACTAGGATGGGTTATACTAGATCTCATTTCTATTTTCATACAGATTTGTTAGAACAGAAGATATAACATCTAATTTTGCTCACCTTTAAATTCTAGCAGATCAGCTTCAGAATCAGCGTGTCTCTGGACCAATTTAAGAACAAGAATGAGAGAGGCTAAAAATGCTTTACAATTCTTTTTTTTTTTTTTAAGGTTTTTTGAGACAGGGTCTCGCTTTGTGGTTCAGGCTGGCCCTGAGCTCAGTCTCCAACTCACATCACAGCAATCCTCCTGCCTCTGCCTCCCGAGTGCTGGGATTACAGGCATGAGCCACCACACCTGGCACTGTGGTATGTGGTACTGGTTACTGCTGGATGTGAGTCTCCACACCCAGTATTGTTATGTGGTTACTGGGGATCGAACCCAGGTCCTTGCACTTGCAGGACAGGCACCGGAACCACTGAGCTATATCCCCAGCCCTGCTTTACAATTCTGTACATTGAATAGAACACTTGCTTGGAAAATCAGCTAAGTGAAGATATTTTAATAGTACTCAAATATAATTTAATCATTCAAAAAAGAATCAGAATACCACAAAAGAGACAGAAGTTATTTGTTCTTCCAGTTTCAAAGACATCATGAACTACTAAAGGAAACTATTACCGTTTTGGAAAAAAAAAAATAGTCTGGCCATTGGATCTGAACAAAGGCTAATAATCACCTGCACATGAAATGAGAAGAGTGGAACATCTCTTCTCTAATTTGATATTCACGGTAGTTCCTCATTTCACAGATGAGAAAATTGAACTCTGCTTAGGCTGAATATGAGATTTTTATCTTAAATGATAAGTTCAGGGCTAAATATCAGTTCTTCATTATCTGAAAGTGACAGCCATTCATTCTAGGGCTATAAAAATACCAGCTATAGTACTTAGGGGCTAGATAAATGAATGGTTCTTCTGATTTTGTGGGCAAGAAAGATGGCTTTACTACGGCTGTCAACCTGTTTAGAGCCCTTTGCCGTTGGTCTTCTGAGCACCTATAACAAAGTCTGGATACAGAATTTGATGGATGTAGTTATTGGGAATTTTTTGTTTCCTTTTTTTGGCTTTGATTTTGTTTCAAAATTTTGATTTTTTCTCTATGATCAAATTATCTGACTGACTGAAGTAGGTATTTCATCACTGAATACAGGTCACCTAAAGATACAGAAGGAGAGGGCAGGGGATTTAGCTCAAGTGGTACCGCCCATGCCTTAGAAGCACAAGGACTGGAGTTAATCCCCAGTACCACAAAAAAATAAATAAATAAAAAATTTTAAAATAACAAAGCCCACTCTTAGAAAGCTGAGAAGGATAATTTCAAAATAGTGAACACATTTACTTTTTAAACCTAATTCTTTTTATATGTAGGGGGATATGATAAGGTGGAAAACCAATTTTAAATAATCACCCATGATCCTAAAATAAAATTTACTATTTATTTTACATGTAAGCATTTCTAAATTAGGACAAATTACATATAATCTTCTCAAGTCTTTTATAAAGGGATTCACTGCTTTGTGATTTATCCATGCATAAGTACAGCCTTCCATGCTATGGGTTTGTTTAGGATAAAATTTGGGCTGGCAGTAAATTGCTCCTGGGATTCCTTCTGGCATTTTGCATATTTGTCCATATAATGTCACAGAGAGATCTAGAGTGGGAGCAATTACAATTCCAAAGAAGCACCCATAAAAGTACTCATAGCTCAAAGAGTGTTAACCAAGATTCATCAACAGCCTTCCTACCCAAGACACAAAACTTCCTTATGGTAACAGCTACCATGCATTGACAGCTTTCTGTTAGTGAGGTCCTACGTGGTTTTATTTTCATATAACCTTACACAGGCTCTATGTATTCATTATTCCCACTTGACAGTGGAAGAAATCGAAACTGAAAGAAGTGGAGTAACCGCTCCATGATCACAGATGCAAACCCAAGTCAGCTAAGTTCTCAGGGCTTTCTGAATGCAACCACAGAAATAGAAGCAGAGAGCACGAAGTCATGCTGCGGCCTTCTGAAGTCCCACAGTTCCCAGATGAAAGTTTTCTCTGGAATTGGACTTGGTCCTAGGAGAGGGCTTAGTGAGGCCCAGAGAATAGAGGATCAGCATGGACTTCAAACAAGTCATTACCCTGTAGTCACTTTTCTAGCAACACATTAATACCACTTCCTTCTCCAATCAACTTCTGCCCTCACTTTTCATACTGAGAGGCTAAACAAAAGTATGCTGCATAATCCTGCAGAGAGTGTGGGGGAATTAGAAAGATCATGAGCTTGAGGGACCTTAGATATCCCCTGAGCCCAATCCCAGCTCCCCCTAACTGTGGAAAACAATAAAAATATGTTATTTTTATATAGATGTAAGGCACTGCATTGCTTCTAATTAGGCTATCTCATTCATCTTCAGCTGTTCTGTCATGTATTCTTGATCTTTCACAAAGAGATCATGAAACTGAGCGTGGAGGTAGGTCTAGGGTAGGGATGTGTCTCAGCCACTCACTACCTGCATGACCTTAATATCCTAAAGTCTATCATCTATACTGAACTCACAGAACTGTTGTAAAAGTATGTGAAGATGATACACAAAAGCTGTTTGTCTTACTTCATTATCTTTCATTGGTGAATAGAGTGCTATGAAATAATAGGAATTTGGTTATAGTTTAGTTTGATATCAAAGTATACACTGGTTGAAGCCCAGGCTGATATGGTTGAAAGAGAGCTATGAAATAAGTATTTGAAGACTGAATCATCCAAGATTGGGAGAGCTGTTCAGGCTCCTGGAAAGAAGAGCCATGTGAACTGAGATTGTATTTCCTTTGCCTTCAACCTGTGTAACTGAACACTGAATTTAACATTGGGTTGTTGAAATGGGATAAAGGAGAGGGGAAGAGGTACACCCCACCGACTCCTTGCTGCTGACTGGAGTGTACAGCCCTCTGTAATGTGGCCCCGATATGCTTTCTCAATTCGTGCAGTTCCAGGCCACCCTACGATAGATACTCAATGTGTCATTCATTCCAGGTAAATAGTTTCTTATGCTTCAACATCTCAACTTTCCAACCTCTGCTGATTCCACTCCCTTACCTGGAATGCTGTAGCACATCTTTTCTTATTGATCTTCCAGATCCTCATAAACAGAGCTCAAGTAGCATCTCTTTTGAAGATCTGGATTTCAAAACTGTTAACTGGATTGATTCAGCATAGACAGCCTGATATATCATAGGAGATGTCAATGTCTGCACCGCATAACACACCCAGGAATTAACTTTGCCTTATTCATCTGTATCCACAGAAACCATTCTGTATCCACAGAAACTCCCCCAGTCTGGATGCTTTTTGTATACCTAAATGAACTAAAATAGGGTGTGGTCAGAACTCATAGTCATTAGTTTTTGCGATAGACCATAAAGCAAGTGTGTGTTTTATGAGCGGAAAGGTCCGCTCTTATCCTTTCCATCCTGCCCAATCTCTGCTGTAAATATGGTCTGCCCTCCAGGGCAATGGAAAGTGGATTGGGTTGGAACTAACTGAATAGTGAAAATAGAGATTGCTGATGAATCACCCTCCTTACTCACCATGAGGTGAAAGTTTAGGACAAACCAAGAAGGAATTCAACCCTAACCACATCTGAAATGGAGAATCTCCTTTGGGCATTCTCACTCACCATCCCTTTCCATGACTCTTGGGCTGGGCTCCAGTGGAAGTGCTGTGAGGTTGGCTACCAGCAGCACCAAGGTGGAGCATGGACAGAACAGCCACAGTGACTAAAGAGCAGGCAGGGAGGCTTCAGCACCAGACCTGACATCACGTCTCACTGTTAGCTCCCTCTGCTGCAGCTGTGGCTGTCAAGGGATCAGAACACACAGTTCTAACCAACATCATCACTGTGCACATATATCTGTTCCCTTCCTTTCCTCCTGCAACAATGAGAAAGATAGCCTGAAATGAAGAAAAACTAATTGGCTGGCTTCAGTATGCATTTACTGAGGTCCATTGTGTACCAGGATCTAGACATGGAGAATACCAGAGCAAAAACAAAACAAAACAAAATAAAACAAACCATTCTGTATCCACAGAAACTCCCCCAGAGTCTGGATGCTTTTTGTATAGCTAAATGAACTAAAATAGGGTGTGTCCCTCTGGTAAATGGAAAAAGGGAGGAAGAACAAGAGCCTGATTATCAACTTGGTAATTGTATGGAAGTATCTTCATTTATAAAATAGCAAGAAAGTAATGTTACTCATCTCTTAGTGCTATCATATATAAACACTAAAATATATTTTCTGGGTTACAGCAAATTCTTGTTAAATAATACCCATTTGTTCTAATTTAGGGGAGACACAAATATTAATAAGCATACTCATTTCCATTAATTGGAAAAAAGCATGACTCTAAATGATCCAAGAGCTATAGGACAGTGAGAATGAACATTGAACCAGTGCAATGATGGAAGAAGTTATCATTCAGGACATGGGAGCTGTTCGAAGCACATGCTTGGTGATAAGTGGTACAGTTCCCAAGACTACAAGGGCAGTCCAGCTGTAATACCTCCAATAAGGGCTCAGGAGCCTGGAACAAACTGAAGGAAAGAAGTGAGCTCACAGACATTGGTGAGAATCTGCTCATGTGATGGGGGTGGGGGTAGAGGAAAGGATGAGGAGTCCTTTAGAATTATACAATTTTTAAAACTTGTTCTGGCAGGAGAACTATGTAAGGAGAATCAAGAGTCAAGGAGCATTTCCTCAAGACTAACTTTTGCTATGTGAAACTGGGGTTGGTGGGGGATAAATTTTTTTGGTTTCAGTTTGCTTGGTTTTGCTTCTTCATTGCTGGAGATGGAAGCCAGGGCATCATACATGCTAGGCAACTATACTATTGCTGAACTACACCCTGAGCTCCTGTATTTTTAAGATAAGTGAAAGAAATAAACTGTGGAGATACCTCCTCTCACTCTCTGCATCCTTCTTCCCTCCAGTCATGGCATCAGCAAGTCTCCCAGGAAGTACAACAAGAAGCTCCATTCTGAGCAAGTGCATTGGACCCTGAAGGTGTACATGACAACACAGGAGAATGGAGGCATTCCAAATCGGAGGGAAAAGTTGCTAGAGAAAAAAGAGGGAGGGGCGAGGGATGGTAATTGAGAAATGAGGAATGAAATCCAGAGGGACTACAGGAGGAAGACGAAGAGAACGATCAGGAGAAAACATACTAAAGTCCACCAAGAAGGTTCAACTGAGCTGGGAAAGCTTCAGTCTCTGTGCTCCTTCCTCTATCACACCAGGCTCAATTTTCTACCATGCAAATTGGGTCATTGGATTTATTACTGGAAGTTTTACACAAAATTGAGAGAGAGAGACAGACAGACAGATAGACAGACATACAAAGACAGACAGAGAGAGACAGAGAGACAGAGAGAGACAGCAATAGAAGCAGTGAGAGAGTCTAAAGAAAGAAAATGAGAGATCAAGAGGAAGGCAGTCCCCAGAGTAAGGAGGGAATTATCTTCCTCTCCCTAACCACCACTGACCACCACCTTCTCTACCACTGTTTCTGTGAGAGAAGAATCACCACAGACCTCTCCATTCCATGTGATAGGCCGCTATCTCCTTCAAGAGCAGTTTTCTCTACAGTAAATAGAAGAACCTGGACCAGCCAAAGTCAAAGACCTTGTGTGAAGGTTGAGTTCCATCCACAACTCTGGTCCACTCTCCCCTTTTCTTCCTTTGTTGTTTCAGACACATAGACTGTAGTCCCTCATTTCACTTAAAGTAAATGGATGAGGGAGAGGGAGAGGAAGACAATATTTGGCTCCCAGACAGGGTGACTGGCAGAATTTTAAGGTCCAGCACAAAATGAAAATATGGAGTTCTTTATTCAAAAACCAACAACTTCAAGAGCATTCAGGCAAATACCAGTTAACTGCACAAGTCACACACCTATGAAGCCAGTGTTGCTCTGGATATAATGTCTTTCCCTTGCTCTCCCTCTCCTGACTCTTCACAAGAAGCCAAAGTTCCAGAAATAAACAACATATTTAAAGTTGAAAGACTGTGAATGGATTCTTGAAGCAAAATGATTAACCCCTGAAAAAAGAAGAATCAAAAGACAATTTCACTCATATTCTCTTCCCACCTTTCTCCCTCCCTCCTTCCTTTCATCCCTCCCTCCCTCTCCTCTCTCCCTCTCTTTCCCTCCCTCCCTCTCCTCTGTCTCTCTCTCTC
>PVIR01042605.1:0-12165 GCA_004026965.1 Petromus typicus | reverse complement strand
GCTGTTCATTAAACCATTTTGGAATACGTTCTACCCCATCACGGCATGTTGTTATTCTCTTGGTATCTTGGTGAAACAGCTGGCTAATAAAAGTTTTTAGGGTTTTTATGTCAATATTTAGAAATGAGACTGGTTTGTAAGGATTTCTCCCTCTTTTTAACAGATTTTATTAGCAACTTTTTTTTTTTTTTTTTTTTTTGTAGCATGGAACACTTTGGAAGCTCTCTTTATTTTAAGGCTCCAGAAGAGTCAGAAATAGGTGTTCCTTACATGTTTGGAGATTTTTCCTGCTGAACTATCGAGGCTTGGGGCTTTTTGCGAGTCAGCTTTTTGACAGCGGTACTCTGTTTGAATTGGCTTGCTCAGATTTTCCCGCTCCTGGGTAATTTTGGTACTTTCTATAAGAGCATTGCTACTGCTGCTGGTGAAGAGCACATCTCTGGACCAGCCACTGCCAGGTCTCTGACTACTGCCCCGGGCACTGGGTGCCCGCTCAAGCGCTGCAGGAGCCCCACAGCAGGTCCTGTCTGCAGTGCCCCTGCCCTCATCCGGCACACCCCAACTCTGTGGGGCTCATCTCTCCATTAGTCTGTTTCTCTTTACTGATGAGTAAACACTGGTGCACAAACCCAGGATCCCACATCCCGCTGTTTTCTTTACTTTTTTTAGGGGGGGGGCACTGTCTCTCTTTGTGGTTCAGGCTGGCCTCGAACTCACTGTGTAACCTAGGCTAGCCTCGAACTCTCAGCAATCCTCCTGCCTTTGCCGCCTGAGATTACAGGGATTACAGGCCTGAGCCACCACACCTGGCATCGTGGCGTGTGGTACCGGGGATCAAACCCAGGACACTGCGCTTGCCAGGCAGATGCGGATCCACTGAACTAAATCCCCAGCCCACTTCATACTTTTTTTTTAAATGAATACAAGTGCTAAACTTTGAAGTCCATTTATCAGTTTTAAGGATCTATGCTTTTTGTCTCAAGAAATCTGTGCCTATTCCAAAACTGAAAACACGGTTTCCTTCTGGTCTTTTTACCAGTGTGCCTAAGTTCGCAGTCCCTCTTCTGAATCCTGTGTGCGGTGTGAGGCGGAGATTGAGCCTTATACGCATATGCACACGCATAAGCAGGCAGTCTGCAGTAGTTATTCCCGCACCGTTAGCGATGTTTCCCCGAGCTCAGCGTCTCCGTGCGCCACATGGTGGGGTCCTACCCTAGCTGGGTGTGCAGTGGGCGGCAGGGCCACCTGAGCGCTGGACAGTGCAGACTCGGCTGCCCTTGGGACCCAACGCTGTGCCACCGCCTCACTGACGCCCGGCGCACAGACCACAACGCGCTGACGCCCAGGGATCCGTGGAACTGAGCCCCGCGACGAGCCCTCCCCACACGCTCTCCTCCCCGCGCCCCGGTTCGGAGCTGCACAGCGCGCGAGCAAAGGATTCCCACGGCGCCAGCGTGCGCCCCTCCACCCGCGGGCACGCGGGGGGGGGGCTTGCGCGCTGCCAGGTCCTACAGTTCCGGGCCGCGGAGGGGACCCGCCCAGCGCCCCGCCCCATCCAGCTCACACCCCGCCCCTCCCCGCCCACTTCGTGCTTCGCCCCTCCTCCTCGGCCCTGCCCCACCCAGTATGTTCCCACCCAGCCCTGCGCCCCCGCCCCCGTCCTGCCCAGTCCCCAGTCCTTTCCCTCCCCTCGTACACCAGTCAGTAAGTAGCCCCGCCCGGTCCCGCGCTCCGCCCCCTCCGCCCCCGCTCAGCTCCTCTGGAGTCTCCTGGCCCGCAAGCGGCAGCAGACCTGTGACACGCCCCTTTCCGGCCTTCTTCCCACCCACGCAGTCTACGTCCCGCCTTTTCCGCCCCGCTTGCCCGCCCCTACGGTTGCGGCCCGCCCCCTTCCGCCCCATGCCCCGCCCCGCCCCTTCTGGTCGGCCCTTCTCCCCGCCTTTCTCCCCGCCCTCGCGGCCTCGCCAAGGAGGGGCGGCGCAGGCGAAGCGGCGGCGGAGGCCTGGGGAGCCGCGCTGCCCGCGGTCAGGAGCCGAGCTCCGGGCGCGACGAGGTACGAGCGGGTGCGCACACGAGGGAGCGCGCGCGGCGCAGCGAGGGCCGAGGCCCGCCCCTGAGATCCCGCGGGGCCAGGCCACCGCCGCGCCCCGGGGCTCGGCCGATCGCAGGCTGGACCACCCGCCCCGCGGGCGCGGGGCCCCAGGTCCTCGAGCAGGGGAGGGCCGCGGGGCGGGCGCCCTTCCTTCGCCCGGCTTCGCGGTTCTCTGCGTGGAGGGGAGCGAGTCACGACTCCATCCCCCTGTGCGCCGGGACTCCCGAGGTCCACGTGCCACGAGCCCCTCCCGCGGGGTAGCTGTGTCTGTCCGCGTTCAGCGCGCCCGGGCTGGTCGTGGGCGGACGGGCAGGGGCTGCAGGCCCAGCAGGGTGGGAGGGTGGCAGCGGCGCGAGAGGATGGCAGTGGCCCGAGATTCCTGCCCCGGGCAGCCACCTGGTTGGCCGCAGGGACCTGGACATGGATCGAGGTCCCCGGGTCGCACCCCCCAGCAGCCTCCCTTCACTTGGGGAAATGGAACCTTCCACTGCCACTCCGGGCCTGGGGTGCCTGGCAGAAGGTGCTGGGGGGCCCTCACTAAGTCTCATCCTTTCCTTTCTCGGTGGAGAGATGCACCGACTTTTCGTTCGCGTCCCCACCGGACAGCCCGGGATGCTGCTGCCTCTTGTGTAGAGTGGACCTCCCAAGTCCCCGGCGGCGCGCCCAGGATCTGGCAGGTGCAGGCATGCCGGTGCTGTCTGAGGACTCCGGTGAGTGCCTGGTCCGGCCCCAGCGTGCTGCCCCGAGGCCTCTGAAGTGGTCCTGCCCGCACACTGGGGACGAGAAGCTGGGGTCCCCAGGACCAGGAGGCCCGGCTGTGCCCTGACTCCCTGCACCTGCCCAGGCCTGCATGAGACGCTGGCACTGCTCACCTCCCAGCTGAGACCGGACTCGAGCCACAGGGAGGAGATGGGCTTCCTGCGACACGTGTTCAGCGAGCGGAGCCTCGGCTACCTGATGAAGGTGCCCTGGGAGGGTCCCCAACTGCCCCAGCCCTGGGGGCATCAGGAGCAGCCCGCCGCCCGTGGGGTCCCCGTGGCCACTGAGTGCGGGGCGCAGGTCAGCGGGAACTGGTGTCTCTGCAGATTCACGAGAAGCTGCGCAGTTTCGAGCGGCAGAGCCCGACCCCGGTCCTGCACAGCGCCGCAGCCCTGGCTGAAGACGTGAGTCCGGTGCTCCTGATGGTGGGGGCAGCTTTTTCCTGACCTTGGGGCCCAGGAAGTTGAGACCCCTTCTATTTCTCCTCTTCTTGGCCTCCTCAAGGCTTGGCCAGGCTGGGGGCCCTGGGGACAATGACGCCCCCTTGCACGTGCTGAGGCAAGCCTGCTTCCTAGCTGTGAGACAGCAGCTTTGCGAGTGTTGTCCCGAGGGCTGGCACTGCGTGTCTGAAGTCCTGGGGTCAGGAAGGTGTGATGTGTCCCTGTTCACATCTTGGCCCCTGAGTGAATGATTGAACCCCGGGCCTCCGTGCTGAGCTACGTTCTCAGCCCTTTGGGGGTGGAATAGAACTCGCTCTCCCCTGCCTCAGCCTGCCGGAGTACGGGATTTCAGACATGTACCGCCACGCGTGGCTGGGCTTCTCATTTTTGAAAGAGATGCTTCTTATTTCCTGGGGCCCGGGTGCTCTGTGCTGCACAACGCGGAGGGGTGTGTGTGTGTGTGTGTGTGTGTGTGTGTGTCCGTGTGTCCCAAGCCAGGACCAGGATCAGCTCCTGATAACCACGCGGTGGGGCCTGGCATGGCAGGTGCAGACTCCTGCTCGCCCCTCCTGCCTGTGACTGGGAGAGGTTGGGTCTTTGCCTGGCCGGCTCAGGGCCTCCTTTGCCACTCACGCGGCACCTCCGTCCCTGGTCTCCAGCCGTACCGTGGCACAGCCTGGGCACAGCAGCAGGGCCAGGTTCCAGTCCTGGCTCTGCTACCTGGCACTGAGTGACCACAGGCCGGGGGTTCCACTCCTGCATTCCTTCCAGGGGTTCGCTGCGGGGTTGGGTCTCCCAGGAGTGACCCCTGGACTGGCTGAGGGCCCAGCTCGTCCCTGGGTGCCCAAGGCCAGAAAGAGTCCTGAGGCTCGGCTGGTGCCTCCCTGGCAGGTGGTGGAGGAGTTGCAGGCGGCCGCGGTACACGGCGATGAGAGGGAGCTGCTGCAGCTGCTGGCGATGCCCCACCTCAGGGTAGGCACCTGTGCCCGTCCCTGCCACCCCCGACCACCCTGAAACGGCTCCTGGGCTGGCGCCGGGGCTCCGCGCTGCTGCCCCTGCAGCCTGGCCCCACGTCCTGCCTCCCTCCAGGCCATGCTCATGGTGCATGACACGGTGGCCCAGAAGAACTTCGACCCCGTGCTGCCCCCTCTGCCCGACAGCATTGGTGAGAACTTTGAGGAGGAGTCGGTGAAGATTGTGCGTCTGGTGAAGAACAAGGAGCCGCTGGTACGTGGTGCCCGTCTCCCTCCTGGGCCCCTGAGTTCTTGGCGTGAGGGGCGGTGGCTGTCGTGCGGGTGCCACTGTGGCAGCCTGTCTGTGTGCAGGACACCACTTTCCCTGGGCTTCTGGTCGTCTGGGTTCCCCACCGGATGTCACTGTTCCGTCCCACATGCTGACAGGGCCAGGTTGGCACCACAGGGTCTCAGCAGATGGCCCGGGAACACTGGTGCGGCAGGCGGAGCACTGGGGGCCGTGTTGTCCCAGCACCCGGCCAGGCCAGCGCAGCTGCAGGAGCCCTGCCCTGCACTGTCTCTAAGCACTGGCTCTCCCCCGAGGTGTCCCAGGGCCACATGCTGGGTCCTAGCGGGAGGGCCCCTCAGATGTGCACTGGTGGCAGGGAGGCAGGGAGGCAGGGGTCGAGGTCGGCCGCTGCCCAGCCTGGGTTCTGTGCGGTGCAGGGAGCCACCATCCGGCGGGACGAGCACACGGGCGCTGTTGTGGTGGCCAGGATCATGCGAGGGGGCGCGGCCGACCGCAGCGGTGAGTGCCCTTCCTTCACCCGGGGCTGCCTGTCCCGGACGTGCCCGGCTGGCATGGGCTGGGCCCCGGCTCCCTCCTGAGCCCCATGCAGTTGGCCCCGAAAGCTGACACCCAGAGGCCCCCGGGGCCAGGTGTCTGCTCCCTACCACCTATCCGGAGGCTGTCATCAAGGTGGAGCTTGGGGCTGGTGGTACAGGGCAGGCAGAGGCTGAAGGTTCTTGAGGGCGTTACCACATTCAGTTCTGGTTCAGGATTGCCCAGTGCCCACCAGGAACAACCGGCAGGACCAGATACGTAGGACCCTCCCCGCCGGTGTACACCGGAGTCCCGTACCTGGGAGGCTGAGGCAGGAGAATCACTCGAGCCCGGCATTGAGAGTGTCTTGGGGACCGGGGACGTAGCTCATGGCACCACACCTACCTTCCAAGCGCAAGGTCCTGAGTTCTGTCCCTGGGACCAAAGGGGATGGAACAGAAAGGACGGCTCGGGCAGCGTAAGACCCTGTCTCCACAAACAAAGGAGAGCGGATGGGCGGCCGCGTCCCGCTCTCAGGGCTGCTGTGACCGGGCGCTGAGGCCCCTTGCTCAGGGCAGCTGGAGAGCCGAAGCTCTTCCTCCGTTTTTCTTCGCAGCGCGGGGGTTTGAGCGCAGGGCGGCAGCGCTGGTGCATTCGCAGCCCTTCTAACTGCACGACAGGGTCGTGCTCAGTTGCTCAGGCGGGTCTCAAAGTTGCAGCCCTCCAGCCTCAGCCTCTCCAGCCTCCCTCACAGGTGCCGCTGTGCCCAGCTAGTTAATGACACTTTGTTTTTGAGACAGGATCTCACTTTGTAATTCAGGCTGACCCTGAACTTACTATGTAGTTTGGGCTAACTTCAAATCTGCAGCAGTCCTGCCTCTGCCTCCTGAGTGCTAGGATTACTGGCGGGAGCCACCACGCCCAGCAGTTAATGACATTCTTAAGGAGGCCCCGGCCTCAGCGAGGAGCTCAGCTTTCTGCGTGTCCCTGCGCCGGAGGAGCCAGCAGCCTTGGATTCCCTTCCTGGGTCCAGCTGGGCCTGTGCTTGGGGCCTCCTGGGCAGTGAAGGGCCCGTCACAGCCCCTTTCCTGACCTGGAGCGTGCTTCTGGGTCGCCCCCCACCTCGTGCTGACGCAGCCGTGTCCCTAGGCCTGGTCCACGTGGGGGACGAGCTCCGCGAGGTGAATGGCGTCGCCGTCCTGCACAAGCGGCCGGACGAGATCAGCCAGATCCTGGTCTGTGCCGCTGCCTGCGGGCCAGGGTGGGAGTGGGCGCCCCTCCCGGTCCCTGTGGCTCTCTGTCCGTTTTCCACGCTGGTTTCTTCGCGGGTGGGGCTGTGCTGGGAGGCCCACGCCTGGGAGGCAAGGGTCTGCGGTCCGGGAAGTGAGCCCAGGAGCGCTCGCTGCCGGCTGATGGGTGACGGGCGCCCCCCTCCGCCAGGCTCAGTCCCAGGGCTCCATCACCCTCAAGATCGTCCCGGCCACCCAGGAGGGGGACCGCTGCAAGGAGAGCAAGGTAGGGTTGCAGGGAGGCCAAGCCGCGGCTGCCCAGTCTGTGTGGCTTGGCGGCGCCCGCTCATGGAGGACGGGGCTGGGGAGCAGGGTCTGGGCGCGCTGGCTCAGCCTCCCCGGGGCCGTCCCTGCGCTTGGCTCTTGGCAGACGTTCGGGTGGTCAGTGTCTCCCTGGGCAGGAGCAGCCCCGAGCAGCAGGGAGAGTGGAGTTGGGTGTTGCTGGGGGGATCTCGGAAGCCCAGAAGTGGGGCTTTGAGGAGTGTCGTGAGGGCCGGGGTCAGCCCTGCCTGGTGGGCCTCGGAAGCTGGCCTGGCATAGGGGTTTCAGTGCAGGGGTCACCCTGCGGGTGCCTGTGGCTGTCTCTGATCTACCATGGAGCATGTACCCTGTCAGTGCCCGGCAGTGGGGGAGCGAGCGTCTGTACCCCAACTCTTCCAGGCAGCGGGTGATCCCCAGCAGTCCCTCCTGGGGCTGGAGGCAGGCACACGTGTGGGCGGCTCCAGGGAGTCAGTGGCTCAGGGACGTGGAGGCCCCGCTGAGACCCTGCGGGCACGGCTGGAATGCCACCCTTCTCGGGCCTGCCCCACCTGGTTGCTTGTGTTTCGTGGGGCTGAGGATGCCGCAGGGCCGTTCTGCGGTGTTCAGAGAGGCCCTGCGCAGGTGCAGGGAGGCCGCCGGACCAGGGACCAGGGACCAGGGCGCTTGCGCATTGCTGGGGGGAAGGGAGCGTGGGCTCCCCCGGGCTCCCCAAAAGGGTGAAGAGGGGCAGACAGTGCCTGAGCAGAGCAGAGGTCAGAAAGCCTGTGAGGAGCAAGAATTGGGCCGGGGGCTTCACTGCCTGTTGCGTAGCCAGGGAAGAGCTTTCTACCGGTTTTGGAGTACTGGGATCAGACCTAGACCTTGCACACCCTGGGCAGGTGCTCTTCCATCAAGCCGCTGCCCAGCCCTTTTTACCTGTTTATTTTTGAGATGAGAGTTTCTCTAAATTGCCAAAGCTGGACTTTAACTCAGGGCTCTTCCTCCCTCAGCCTCCCGAGTAGTCAGGAATACAGGTGCGGACCACCATGCCCAGAGAACCACTGTCTTGTCCAGGCTGGCCTCAGACTTGCCATCCTCCTGCCTCAGCCTCCTTTGTGCCTGTTCAGTATGACTGCTCGTTACATGTGTGGCCTGTCTCTTGCTGGATGGAAGGTGACTTCGTGACAGGCAGCTGTGGTCCGTCCCTGTGTGTGCTTCAAGGGCTCTGGCTTGGTGTTCTCGGGGGACACGCAGGCAGCTTACCCCCAGCTCCTCTGCTTGGTGTTGCTGCCCGGCCGAGGTGCTGCCTCGCAGCTGTTAGGGTCAGAGTCCGCTGTCCCTGGGGCTGTGACACACTCTCTCCCGCCAGCGCCTGGCTGTCTCCAGAGAGCGGGGCCGAGGTGTGGTTCTGCTTGCTGCAGAAGTTGTTGGCCCCATGCCCCCAACTTGAGATTTGCACAGTAACCACACCTGCTGGCTTACAAGGAGGCGTCAGCACCTGAGGCGGGCCGAGCCCACAGCTGGCCGTGGGACGGGCATTGTGCCCGGGGAGGTGACTGAGCACCACTTGCTCTGTATCAGACGCTGCCGTCTCACAGGCCCACGGGCAGTGTGGACAGCGTCAGCTGCGGTTCTCACCTGGTCCCCCTTGGCCCCAGGACTGGCTGCTGTGCCGCGTGGATGGGGCGGCTGTTGGGAGCAGCGAGCAGGTGGGTGGAAGCGTGCAGGTTGGAGGAGAGTGTCAGTCGCAGGCCTGGCTGTTTGTTGCTGATTTCTGAGCGTTTCCACACAGGTGTCCCACAGGTCTGGGTACAGTGGTGCACACCTGTCATCCTAGCACTTGGGAGGCTGAGGCAGGAGGATGGAAGGTTTGAGCCCAGCCTGGGGATCGTAGGAAACCCTGTCTCCGAATAGAAGGGGCTGGGGATGGAGCCCAGTGAGAGGGCCCTGGGCTCGTCGTCAGTGCCACGGAAGGAAGAAATGGAGAAACGGGAAGGAGCCCAGGACACGTGCAGGGCGAGCCGCGGGCCAGGCTGCCTGCTCAGCGGCCTGTGCCCTGGCCTGCGGCCGTGCCCTTGGCCGGACGTGGGGTCGCTGTGCCCTCCTGCAGGTGTTCATGCGGGCGCTGTTCCACTACGACCCCCGCGAAGACCGAGCCATCCCCTGTCAGGAGGCAGGGCTGCCATTTCAGCGCCGGCAAGTCCTGGAGGTGGTGAGCCAGGACGACCCCACCTGGTGGCAGGCCACGCGTGTGGGTGACACCAACCTGCGGGCTGGCCTCATCCCCTCCAAGCAGTTCCAGGAGAGGTGGGTCTGGGCACCGCCTGCCATGGGCGGGGTTGTGGTCCAGGGGCAGGCGGCGAATTAGGGTTAAAGCCAAGCCCTTGCGCATCACTGGTCCTGTGTTTTGTACTCTGAGACCGAGTTCTGCTATCTTTAAGTTGCCCTGGCCGCCCTCACACTTGGCGAGCCTCCTGCTTCTGCCTCCCAGTGTGCTGGGCTCCCGGGCGTGTGCCACCTCACGGGCACTTCTTTCCTCGTTGCTGTCACATTTTGACCCTGCCCACTGCCCTCCAATCGGATGTGTTCTCTGCGGTGTGATTTGTGCTGTGCTGTCTCACCAGGAGTTGGGGGTGGTGCCAAAGGGTCCGAAGGAGAGTGAGGAGGGGCTTCCTGGGAGGTGTGGCAGAGTCCAGCAGAGGGTCCCATCGGGGGTCTGTCCCGGTGCCTCTTCCGGGGTGGCAAGGTTGTTTCCATGGGCTGTTGTGGGTGAATCTGGGCCAAGGCTGAGGCGGCTCTTGAGTCCTGGGCCGGGCCAGTGCCCCTCAGGTCTCATGCCTGGACTGTGGCAGTGGTCACAGTGGCCTCCGCCTGAGTGTGTGCCCCACCTCAGGGCTCCAAAGCAGCTGGGGATTCGCTGGCAGTTCCCAGGGGCTCCCCAGACCTGCAGCAGCTGAGGCCTGAGTCCCCCAGCTGCTCCAGGGGGGCAGAGGTGCGGGGTGGCTGCACCCTGGCCCGGTCCTCAGGACGCCCCAAGCCCTGGACATGCTGGCCAGGTTGTGGGGGACCGAGACAGCCCACCGTGGGGCGTTATCAGCTCCTTCAGTGGCCTCAGCAGGGGGCCGGGCCAGGCTCTCCACGAGGGAGGTGCCACACTGGGTCCCCTTGCTCGCGGCCCCCTAGGGTCAGGGAGTCAGTCTGCTGCTTCCCGGCTTCCTGTTGGAGCGTCTGGCTTCATGCCCCCCAGGGGTCCAGGCCTTGGTCCCCCTGACTGTTGGGAAGGCTCTGTCTGCCAGTCCCTGCCTTGTCCTCTTGTTCTGCAGACGACTAAGCTACCGGAGAGCTGCGAACACCCTGCCGAGCCCCCCAAGCCTCAGGAAGTCACCCTGTGAGTAGCCAGGCCGGGTCAGCAGGGCCACCAGAGGCCCATCCGAGCAGGCGGGGCCTGGGAGATACAGGAGGGAAGTGGGGGCGGCTTCTGTATTGGGGGCCCATCGGTGGACCTGGGGTGTTAAGTGTCCCCCACATAGTATTCCAGCCTCTGGTTCCGAGTGCTCCTGTGAGGGGGTCACCGTGGAGGGCACTGAGCCAGACCTGGCTTCCCAGCGGCAGGCGTGTGGCGTGGGTTTGAGAGGAGCCGAAACGAGACTTGTCACTCGTGTGGTGGTGTTCGAGGGTGCTGCTGTCACCTGGCCACCGTCTCTGGGAAACACACCCTGACCTGCCGCCGCTTTTACCTGTTGACTGGTTCTTCATGTTTCATGGTGCTAGGAAGGACCCAGGGCCTCATGCTTCCTAGGCGAGCCCTGGGCACGGAGCCCGCACCTTTTAATGAGCATAGCATCCTGTGAAGTAGGCAGTCAGGTGCCGCCCCAGGTGGGAAGCTGGAGGTTCATAAGAGTAGGTGAGCAAAGCTGGGCTTTTGAGCACCGCACACAGACAGGGGCTTCCCAGGGCCAGGCTGCAGGGCTCGATGACCAGAGCCCTGGCCCAGGCGGCGCCCATGCCCTCGGGCACCTGCATTTCCCAGGGAGGTGCCGGGAGCCCCTGGGCCTGCCCAGGAGACAGGCAGCCCAGGTGGGTACTAGCCCCACTAACCTGTCCCCTCTCTCTTGTGCACACTGCAGACGATCAGCCTGGTGACACAGGTAGGCTGGTGGTGTCCTGCGCACAGGCGAGGCGCCTTTTCTGGGGACACGGGCTGAGGGGCTATGCCCAGTGGTTGGGGCTGGGGCCTCGGGCCTCCCTTTCCACCCAGTTTCCCAGACTGGCCAGGAGAGGCCAGGGCCTTTCCCTCGTGCCAGGGGAAGGAGCACTGCTGCTCCTGGACTCCTGCCAGGCCCCGCATGGAGGACGAGTGTCGGGGTGAGCCGTCAGGGCTCATGGTGCTGCGCTGGGCGCCGCCAGCACAGTCCTGGGCCTGGCGGGCTGGCCCTCATGCTGCCCGTTTGGTTCCCAGAGTCCTGTGACTGTGACGGGCACCTGAAGGGCCACTACGTGGGTGAGTACCTGGCTGCCCTGGTGCCCCCCGGCTCCTAAGTTGGGGGACACAGCAGAGTAATTGATGGGAGCCCCAGGAAGCAGCCAAGAGCAGCAGAGCTTCGACTGCCTCCCCCCACGCAGGGCGCCGGCTCAGCCTGGGGCTCACGTCTGCTTCAGCCACTGGCCGCTGGGCACGGAGTCCTGGCTGGGGTGGGATGAGGGCACAGGCCGGCATCTCGTTTATCATCATAGTCTTGCTTGGAATAGGGACAACTCCCCAGGCCCCGTCGCTTCTCATATTTTCACCCCTCTTTTCAGAGGCCTCATGGGTGGGGGCCTTGTACCACGTAGCAGCAGCCCAGGCCACCTGGAATGTTCGGGTGCGGAGCCTCCACACCCCTCGCCTGACTCCCCGGCACCAGCAGTGCCCCCTCTACCCCGTGTCCCAGAGTGGAGAGCGCGGTGCAGGGCTGGTCTCTTGCCCAGGGACAGAGATGGGCCCATGTCCCTCAGCACGCAGTCGAGCTGGGTGTCCGACACACAGTTGCGCTGGGGCCTGCCTCCTGCCAGCAGAGAGTGGCCTGCACCCTTGTGCTGGTGCAGGGCCTCTACTTCCTGCTGGGTGGGCAGGCTGGCAGGGCCTCTTCTCCAGGACGTTCAGGGACAAGTGCCACTGCATCCCTGTGCCCCCAAGCTGGTCTGCGGAGGAGCTTCCGGCTGGGCTGCCGCGAGAGGCCAGGTGGCTGGCAGGATGGGAAAGTGGCTGTGGGCACGGAGGCCCTGGAGCTGCCCACCTACGAGGAGGTGGCCCGGTACCAGCCGCAGCCCGGTGAGCGGCCCCGCCTTGCTGTTCTAATCGGTAGGTTGCTTGCTGGCCCTCTGAGTGGTGGTTTCCTCCCTGGGTGTTGGGGGTGAGGCGTGGACCCAGCCCCCTTCTGCTCACCAGGGTCTCTGGGCGCCGGGCTGCAGGAGCTGAAGCAGAAGGTGGTGGCCGAGAACCCACAGCGCTTCGGTGTCGCCGTGCCACGTGAGGCCCATGTGCGCGTGGTTGGTGTGGGTGCACAGGAACTTGTCAGGGGCCTGGACC
>PVIR01042604.1:0-12158 GCA_004026965.1 Petromus typicus | reverse complement strand
CCATGCCTGGACCCATTGTACATATAATTGCTGTTTTAAAATTTTGATTTAGCTTTGCACTCAGAATATCTATGTTTGTAATACAAATCAGAATCAGTAATTGGGTTCAAAGTAAACTTTTAGGGCTGGGGATTTAGCTCTATGGTTCTGGTGTCTGCCTGGCAAGCTCAGGGTTCCAAGTTTGATCCCCGGCTACCACATACCACAATGCCTAGCATGGCTCATGCCTATAATCTCAACACTCAGGAGGCAGAGACAGGAGGATTGCTGGGAATTCAAGGCTAGCCTGGGCTATGTAGTGAGTTCAGGGCCAGCATGAACTACAAAGCAAGACCCTGTCTCAAAAAAAAACAAAGTAAACTTTTAGAAGAATAATTATATAAAGCATTCCTGAGTGAATACAACTTATAGAGTAATTCAGAATGGTTTTGTTTTGGCCTAGGAATCAAATGATAGAATCATCAATTCAAAGACAAGTCTTCCTCAAGTAGGATTATCTTGATTTATCCACAGTATGACTGCCTTCCCCTCTGTCGCATATTAATCTTACATACATGAGGAATTACACAGAAGCAAAAAGCTCCTTTCGTTTCGTTGACACCTACTTGGCTGCTAAGTGACTCTGTGTTTGAGTGGGAAATATTTTTTGTGTGGTGTAAGGGTAGCAACTTTAAATTCCATTTAGACGAAATATTTTGTGGATTGTGGCGTCTACATAAATTTACACATATCAATTGTTTAGAAATGTTAGCCCTTTCAGTTTTATAGAGGAGAATTTTAATTACTATTTTTAAGTAGTTTATACCTTGTTCATGTACGCTGTGTGTTAAAAAGATCTTGGTCTCCAATGCCTTCCAAACATTATTTTTGCTGTAGTTTATGAACTAAAATATATTATTTCTTTCTCTGGGAAGTTAATAAATTCCAGGCCAATGTTTAAATAAATTATACTTCCATTGCTTGCATTTTAAACAGGTACTACTTTTTTTCTTCTGAAGTAGTAAATTTGCTTTTCAGACAGATTGATAGCTATGCATTCAGAATAGCATTGAGGGTGTTCAGTACCTGTAGTTTATAAGTTAAAGTGCTTCTCCAATCTGTATCTTTTATTTCATTTTCTCATCAGATTGAATCTCCAATGCAGTGTTGAAATGAGTGGTAGGAGGAAATAGCCTTGCCCTGTCTCTTGTCTTACTGTCAGAACGTTAAATTTCTTACTTTCAAGTGTGCTATTTATTGTAAGTTATTTTTGCAGATAATCTTCACAAAGTTGAGAAAGTTTTCTTACATTTGTAGTTTGTTAGTGTTTTTAATCATAAATGGACATTGGATATTGGTAAATGTTTTTTTTTTAATCAATGACAAGGTTTTTCTTAAGATTTACTGTTTTTTACTGTTAAACCAACCTTACATACTTGGGATGAAGCTGACTTCATTTTGATGTATGATTCTTTGTGTTCATTGTTGGTTTCAATTTGCTAATATTTATTTGTTGGCAATTTTCTATCTATTGTGTTTAAAGTTACTCTAATTGGTGCCAAGGATTTAGTGCAGTGGTTCTGACATCTGCCTGGCAAGTGCAAGGTCCTGAGTTCAGTGCTAAGTAACCACATACCACAATGCCGGGCGTGGTGGCTCACGCCTATGATCCCAGCAGTTGGGAGGCAGAGGCAGGAGGATTGCTGTGAGTTCAAGGCCGGCCTGGGCTACATAGAGAGTTGGAGGCCAGCCTGAACGATGAAGGGAGAGCCTGTCTCATATATCATTGATACTGTTAATATAGTTAATGTCTACATTCATCATACCTTTGCAAAGAATTTGCACCTGTGCACGATATACCTTGATTCTTCCGTTTTTCTATTCCCTTCCATCTTTCTTCCCCTCTGAAACATACAGTTTTGTAGTTTTCTTGTGTTCTTTTCTGGATTTGATGTTAGTGTAGTAAATACTGGGATTCTTTAGAGAACTAATCCCTCTACTCATATCTGTATCTCTAAAAGAAATTTTAGAGAATTGGTATAAATGTTTAATATAATATACCATTGAACTCACCTGGCCTCAGTGCTTTCTGTTCTGAGAAGTTAATTATTGATGCAATTTTTTAATAGTTACAATCTTACTCAGATTTTTTCCCTCTTGCTGTCAGGGATAAAACTCAGGACCTTGCACTTGCCAAGTAGGCATCGTGCCACTGAGCTAAATCCCTGGTCCTGAAGGCTTCTTCATATTGTCTGTTACTTCTTACATGAGCTTTGACAAACTCTTTCAGAGAATTGATTCATTACCTCTAGGGTATTTATGGGTATAGAGTTGCTTATAATATTCCTTTTAGCTTTTTGACATCTCTGTTAACTTCCTTTGTTCTAAAATCTTCCTTAATGCCAATTTAAATAGCGTATGGTTTCTCTTGTGCGAAACCCAAAATATACATAAAGAACAAAATAAAACATAATTGGAAATAAGGAGGTAGATCTTTTGTAAAATGGAAAAGGGACCAAGGGATTGAGTAGGGATGTGAAAAAAGTACTAAGATTTGTTATGTGCATGTACCAATTCCTCATAAAGAATGTAAAAATCATGTATTGTAAGCACACTAATTAAAAAATAAAAATTAGGCGGGCGGGTGGCCCAAATGTAACTCTCAGCGCTCAGGAGCCAGAGGCAAGAGGATTGTCATGAGTTCAAGGCTAGCCTGGGCCATTTAGTGAGTTCAGGGTGAGCCTGAACTACAAAGTGAGACCAAGGCTCAAAAACTAAAAAAAACCTAAAAATACAAATTAGACAAAAAACTGACAGAAAAAAGTCTTCCATTTAGCGATATTATAGGTAATTCACTTTTTTTTTGAAACAGGGTCTTGCTTTGTAGTTTAGGCTGGGCTTGATCTCACTGTGTAGTCCAGGAAAGCCTTGAACTCACAGCAATTCTGCTGCCTCTGCTTCCCAAGTGCTGAGATTAGAGGCATGAGCCACCACACCTGGCACTAGTATGTGGTACTGATTGCTGGTGTATGTGAGTCCTCATGCCTGGCATTGTTGTATGTGGTTACCTGGGATTGAATGAAGGACCTTGTACTTGGTAGGCAGGTGCCAGAACCACTGAGCTAAATCCCCAGCTCCAGTAATTCCCTTTCTGTTGATTTGTGTTAGCAAATATATCTTTGTCCATCTATTTGTTTTAATCTATATGTGTATTTATAAGAGGGGTTTTTTTTGCAGTACTAGGACTCAAACTTAGACTCTTGTGTTTGTGAGGCAGGCATGGCAGCACTGAGCTAAAGCCCTGGCCTGTAAAGAAATTCTTATAGACAACATACAGTTGGGACTTGCTTCTTTATTCTAACAAGATGGTCTTTTAATTGATATATTTGGACCATTGACACTTAAAGTAATAGCTTAGTTAAATTCATATCTACCATATTATGACTTTTATTTGTTGCCCTTTTTGCTTTTATTTTTGTCTCCCTGCCATTTGTGATTTTGAGTCCTTTTTCCATTTTGCTTCCATTTTCTCTCCTTAGCATATCAGTTATACTTGATAATCTGTAGAATAAAACATAAAATATAAAACGCATAAGACAAAGCTAACCATGGTGTTGCATACCTGTAATCCTGTAATCCTCAAAAGGCTCAGGCAGTAAGAGGCAAGTTTGAGTTCACTCTGGGCAACCTGGAATGACTTAGTGAGCCCCTGTATTAAAATTTAAAAATCAAAAGAGAGCCGGAGATGTAACTCAGAGTTGAGATCCTGTGTTCAGTCTGCAGTATCTCAGTGAGTGAGTGAAGGAATGAATGAATGGATAGAGATGTAGGCATGTGGTAATGCACTTGCCTGGCATGCTCAAGGCCCTAGATTCACTCAAGTCACACACACGAAGTAGGTGCTTAGAAATGTAATGAAAGTCAGTGGCTCCTTTGTATAATCACTGTTTGATAAACATGTATTTTATCTGGTTGTCAATTTTGTATTAAAAAGAATGGAAATTGTTTTTTTCCATTATAGGAGAGTTTTAAACTTAAAGATTATATTGATCACCAGAAGGATAAAGTTGCTTTAACTCTAGCTCGTCTAGCTCACCATGTTGAAGTGGAGAAGCTGCAAAAAGAAGAGAAAAATAGAGCATTCAGGGTATGTGGCTATTTTAACTGAAGTTTTACTAATTTATCATTTTGTATATAAAAATCTTTAATGAAAAATGTATGATTAAATCCATGTTCAGTATGTACTCTAGATAGCTCATTGATTTAGTAGTGATTCATAATAGTTTTCAGTTTGATGGATTCTCTTATAGATATATAGGAAAAGAAAAATAGAGCTTTGTATATTGTGTTCTTAAGAGTAAATGTCTTGAAATTTCCTCAAACAGATGAACAAGAAGGGCTTGAGTTCCTTTATCACAGCGATAAGACTGTCAGGGGTTTTACAGAATGACCTCTATTCAAAAGTTATCTTTTTATTTGCTACATAGAGTCAAACCACTTTTTCAGTTTTCATCCTGTCTTCTCCAAATTAAATGGTTGATAAAAAGAAAAAATTTAAAGCTGGCTGGAAAGAATATGCATGGAAAATTCTAATTAAGAATCTTGTGGGCCAGAGATTTAGCTCTCTGATTCTGGCATCTGCCTGGCAAGCACAAGGTCCCCAGTTTGATCCCTAGTAACTGCATTCCACAATGTGAGATGTTGTGACTTATGCCTGCAATCCTAGCCTTGGGAGGCAGAGGCAGGAGGATTGCTGTGAGTGTGAGGCCAGCTTGGGCTACACAGTGAGAGCTCAGGGCCAGTCTGAACTACAAAGTGAGACCCTGTCTCAAAAAAAAAAAGAATCTTATGTGTTTATGACTTTCCTTGACTTGCTTTAGAAGACACCTGATGAAATAAAAGTGCTCCATTAGTGCAGATAAATGTCAGCGTTCTTCTAGTTCCTAGATGTATTACATAACAAGCTCTTATTAGAAGTCTTAATGGGGGAGATTCAAATCACAGCTCTGCCAGCAACTGGACCTTAGAAGGTCACTTATCTGTCTACTAGAAATACACAAAGAAATTTGTATATTTCTGTAGCCTCTGTTTTAGTATCTCCTAAATAATACAATGTAACCTAACCTTTAAATTCAGAAGATTAGTTGGGAGACTTTATGTTGTAATACTGACTAGACTGTTATATTCTAATTATATATTTAAAATATTTATTTCCAAAAAAACACACTATTCAATTTTAAGGACATTATATACTGAAAACTATGTAATGTGTATTTGTTGTTTTTATGGGTCATTTGCAAACTTTCTTTTCCCAAGATTTCCACAAGATGGTTGGCTTCTTTTCCTGGGTCACACAGATAGTAGTTTTTTTTGTGTTAAGCTCACAATTTTGTATAGTAGTCATTGGGACAACTACAACATGGATGCTTTAATCCTTTGCTTGATATTCATCCGTGATTTTTTATTTGATTCCTTTCATTGATAATTGATTTTGTGCTTTTTTATAGAGCACAAAAACAGTCAAACAAAAGATTCAGAAAGGAAACTAATGAAATGGAAATAGAAATAATTTTTTGATTATTAATTATTATTCTATTATTAATTATTTCTGTTATGTGAACTCGGGACATCATACTTGCAAAGCAGTTGCCAGAACCACTGAGCTAAATCTCTGGCCCTTATCCTCCATTTTCAATGATAGGTTGATTAAAACCGTGCATATGGAACGCAGAAGTGATTGTAATGGATATCTTGTCAAGAGCAAGGCTGATGTACTCATTGAGTGCATGAATTCCAGAACTGGTTGGCTAGAGTTGGGATCCTGATGCTGTTATATATTGCCACAGAGTTTATATCCCAATCTCTACCCCAGTCTTTTCTTCATAAAATGAGATATTAGTAGGACCTCTATCCTAGGGGTATAGTGAGTTAAAGCCAAATTCTTTCAGAACAGTGCCTGGCATATGGCAATAAGTTGGTTATGTATTGTTATAACACTGTATGATTAGTTATTAGGGCATAGATTTGTGGGTGGTATAACTAGGAACATTTAGAGACATTCATCAATTTAAAACATAGAGTTTAGGGCCAAGGATTTAGCTCAGTGGTTCCGGTGCCTGTCTTGCAAGTGCAAGGGCCTAGGTTTGATCCCCCAGTAATTACATACAATACTGGGTGTGGAGACTGTGGCCCAGCAGCTATCAGTACCACATACTGGAGTGTTGGGCATGGTGGCTCACACCTGTAATCCCATCACTCCAGGAACAGAAGCAGGAGGATTCCTGCGATGTGAGTTTTAGACTGAGCTCAGGGCCAGCCTGAACTACAACGGGAGACCCTGTCTCAAAAAAACAAAACAAAACAAAACAGAGTTTAGCACTTGGACCCAGTCTGTGTTCTGTTTTGCAAATACAAATGTGGTATTACTGTGCCAGAGGTTTACTGGCACACTGCCATAGCATAACCTTTGACTATGGCTGCTCTTGTGCTGCAACAGGAATTTTTTTTTTTTGGTCATGCCTGGGATGGAACCCAGGCCCTTTGATTCCACGGTAGGTGTGGTACCATTTGAGTTAAATCCCTAGCTCAGGAGCAATTTAAGAAGTTGTAGTTGAAACTAGCCTGGAAAATCTCAAATATTTATTCTCTGGCTCTTTTTGGAAAAGTTGTGCTAACCCTTGATCTAGATGGCAAAAAATACTTTGTCTTGAACTTGATAAATGCCAGTAACTGTCTGATATGTTATTCAGTAAACACATATTTATTAGGCTCCTCTTTATTTCCATTCCCAGAGATAGTCTTAGTAACATATAATGTATAGCTAACTTGCCTTCTGCAGGTGTAGTTGCATATAAACTAAAATTCTTTGTTAGTATTTTGCTATCTGTTTGATACCAAAGGTATATTCTTACAGCACTGATTTTTGTTTTTTGTAGGTTGGGTGTTTTGTTTTGTTTTGTCAGGGACAGTAATGGGAATTGAACCTCTCTATGTCTTTCTCACTGAGCTACAACCCCAGTCTTGTTATAGTTTTATTGTTTTATGTATTATTTTATTTGGCTTGAAGTCTCTCTGAATTCCAAAGATGTCCCAGCTGGGCTTGCCTCCCAAAGTACTGAGACTACATACATGTGCCACATGATACAAATTTCTAAATGTGGAGTTTGTAGGATAAAGAGCAGTCAGTATTTTCTGATCATTGATGTGTCAGATTATTTTCCCCAAGGAAACTAATCATAACGTAATCTTAAGTCAATTGAATTTTTTCTTAATATCTTTAGGAAAAAATCGATTTTCAGCATGCTCATGGGTTACAAGAATTGGAATTTATTCAAGGACATTCTGATACAGAAGCAGCAAGACTGTGTGTGGACCAGTGGCTCAAAATGCCAGGTATTCTTTAGAGATTATATTAAGATTACTTTGCTTCCTAAGTACCTTAAGGCAGAAAGTATGTCTTACTTAGTTTCTAATAAAGATGATGATACTGAAATTTAGTTTTAATGATATTAATATTACTTCGTAATGACCTACTTTGCCGGTTGATTTCCTTCTCTGGCACAGGTATATTTTTTGGCATATACAGTATAAGCCATTCTTGAGCTTATCAAATATTTCTCATTTAGTCATGTATTTCACACATTCATGGCAGGGCTGTAAGTTGCTTCTTGCTATGTGGTGCTGATTTGAATTTGATTGTGCACAGCTAACTTGTGTATGCTCTTTTGTTAATATAAGACATGAAAACAAAAAGTCATTGTTATTACTTCACACCTGTATGATTATTAACATTTCTACTGGCTTGAGCCACTGGGTTTATATGCATGACAGTCCTGTTGAGCAGGCAGCTTGAACCATTCATTGACAGTACAAATAGATCTTTTTTTTTTTTTTTTTGAGACAAGATCTTGCTTTGCAGTCCATGCTGGCCCTGAACTCACTCTGTGTAGCCAAGGCTAGAATTGAACTCACAGCCGTCCTCCTGCCTCTGCCTCCTGAGTAATAGGATTACAAGTATGAGCCACCAAGTCCACCATTGTTGTGTGTGGTACTGATTGCTGGCAAGTGTGAGTTACCACCCTCAGCATTGTTTTTTTTGTTTTGTTTTGTTTTGGTTTGGTTTTTTTAGGTTTTTTGAGACAGGGTCTCGATTTTGTGATTCAGGCTGGCCCTGAGCTCAGCCTCCAACTCACATCACAGCAATCCTCCTGTCTCTGCCTCCCGAGTGCTGGGATTACAGGCGTGAGTCACCACGCCCAGCACTGTGGTATGTGGTACTGGTTGCTGCTGGGCGTGAGTCTCCATACCCAGTATTGTATGTGGTTACTGCCCGGTATTATATGTGGTTACTGGGTATTGAACCCGGGTCCTTGCGTTTGAAGACAGGCAGTGGAACCACTGAGCTAAATCCCCGGCCCGTCAGCATTGTTATGTGTTGTTATGGGGATTGAACACGGAACCTTGTGCTTGCTGGGCAGATGCCAGAACCACTGAGCTAAATCTCCGGCCCTTTTATCGGTCTTTTTTTTTTTTGAAACAATATCTCACTTTGTAGTTCAGCCTCAAATTTAGCAGTCCTCCTGTCTCTGCCTTCTGAGTGCTGGGATTGCAGGCCTGAGCCACCACATCCGGCACTGTGGTATGCGGTACTGATTGCTGCTGGGTGTGAGTCTCCACACCCAGTATTACATGTGGTTACTGGGGAATCGAATCCTGGTCCTTGCACTTGCAAGACAGACGCCAGAACCACTGAGCTAAATCCCTGGCCCCATTTTTATGATGTTTTGAAGTTATTGGGCAGTTATTTGAACTCTGTACATTATATGGAAATAGTATTTGATTATACCTCTAGTACAAGAACTTGTACAAAAGGAAGCATTTTGCAAGACAGTGTAGTCAGATTGAAAATTTTTATCAGTACAAGGAAATACAGAGCAAAAATGTGGTAAAATCATAAGCTTTGAAAATCATTCTACTGTAAAATTCGTTAAGTGGACTGATAAAAAATGATTTATATGTTAATGTCTTGTAAAAATTATTCATATAGGGCTGAGGATTTAGCTAAGTGGTTCCTGTTCCTGCCTTGCAAGTGCAAGGTCCTGGGTTCAATCCTCGGTAACCACATACAACAGTGCTGGGTGTGATGACTCACGGCTGTAATCCCAGCAGTCCAGAGACAGACAGAAGGATTGCTGAGTTTGAGACTGGGTTCAGAACCAGCCCGAACTCCAAAGTGAGATCCTGTCTCAAAAAAAAAAAAAAAAAAAAACTTGTAAATTTCATGTACAATGATAGAAAAATAAACTAGAAACAAAACCTGCCAGGGGCCGGGGAGTTAGCTCAGTGGTTCCGGTGCCTGTCTTACAGCGCAAGGGCCCGGGTTCGATCCCGGGTAACCACATAACAATACTGGGCGTGGAGACTCACGCCCAGCAGCAACCAGTACCACATACCACAGTGCCGGGCATGGTGGCTCACGCCTGTAATCCCAGCACTCGGGAGACAGAGGCAGGAGGATTGCTGTGATGTGAGTTGGAGGCTGAGCTCAGGGCCAGCCTGAACCACAAAGCGAGACCCTGTCTCAAAAAAAAAAAAAAAAAAGAAACAAAACCTGCTGGTGTTTTTGTTTTTTTTTTAAATAGGGTCTCTCTTTGTAGTTCAGGCTGGCCCTGATCTCACTGTAGGCCAAGCAAGCCTTGAACTCAGCAGTCCTCCTGCCTTTGCCTTCCAAGTGCTGGGGTTACAGGCGTGAGCCACTACGCCTGGAGCTGTGGTATGTGGTACTGATTGCTAGTGGACATGAGTCTCCATACCCAGCTTTGTTGTATAAGGTCCCTGGGGATTGAACCAAGCCTTTGCCCTTGTGCTTGCAGTGCAGGTGCTGGAACCACTGGCCCAAATTCTCTAGCCCTGATCTTATCATTAATTACAATAATGCACAGAAAGGCATTGATTTAACAGACCAGATGTCTTCATATTATAGTCCCTTAAGAAAAACAATAAAATAGTATAAAAAATTGTAATTAGTTAATTAGGGGTACAGCAGTTGTGAATGCATCTTGTACATATCAGCAGTGATGCACAGGTAAGATTTCTCTGTTAAAATTTAGAGAATTAATTACTAATAAGCTATTATCCTGCAAAGAAATGTCATGGGTACAAATGACTCTAAAAAACATTTTGTTATATAAGTTTATTTAGGGTTGGTAAGAAACACACACAAGGATGTAGAGAATGTGACTGAATGTTGTATCTCAAAAAAACAAATGCTATTATGATTGCAAAAAAAGCCAAAATGTTGCCAGATGTGGTGGCTCATGCCTGTAATCCCAGCACTTAGGAGGCAGAGGCAGGAAGATTGCTGTGAGTTTGAGTTTCCTGTGCTACATAGTGAGCTCAAGGCTAGACTGAACTATACAGCGAGACCCTTTCTGAAAAAATGAGAAAGAAAAAAGCCAAAACTTTCTGACAGCTGGCCCACTCTGAAGAGTCCAGGCACCTTTTGGTATGAAATGTAAAGAGATTTAGAAGAATAAATGCCTTTAATTTAATGAAGTAAGTAAATTGTTGATTATTGTTCTAATTGTAGTAAAATTAGTATGCATACTATTAGTATAGTGTCACCTCAGTTCATAAAGTGGATTCTCTCCATGATTTTGGTTGCAAACTAAACTGAATGAGAACAGAATCAAATTTGTCCATAAGGTCAACATTGAATTTAACCATGGAATTTGATTCATTTCTCCTCTAACTTGGTTTGTGATCAGAATCCTCAAAAGAATCAAGTTTGTGAGCAAGATACCTCTGTGTTTATATTTGAGCAGTTATTCAGATTCAAGCAACTAACTAGATTTGGTCCTTTTTATTAATTTTGTTAGTAAAAAGACCATTTAAAGAGATTGGATCGATTTGTTCCACCAGTAGTTCAAACCAGCAGAAATGCCTGCAATCTCAATACTCAGGAGGGTGAGGCAAAAGGATCACTGCGAGTTTGAGGCCATTCTAGACCACATAATAAGTTTAAGTCCAGTACCTATCAATCAGTTCAGTTTATGTAGCTGGGTTTTTTTTGGGTTTTTTTTTTTTGAGACAGGGTCTCGCTTTGTAGTTCAGGCTGGCCCTGAGCTCAGCCTCAAACTCACATCACAATCCTCCTGCCTCTGTCTCCTGAGTGCTGAGATTACAGGCGTGAGCCACCACGCCCGGCACTGTGGTATGTGGTACTGGTTGCTGCTGGGCGTGAGTCTCCACACCCAGTACTGTATGTGGTTACCGGGTTTTGAAGCTGTGTCCTTGTGCTGGAACCTCTGAGGTAAATCCTCAGCCCTATGTAGCTGTTTTGTAGGAAGGTGTCCCCATAAGACTTGCCTGAAGCAGTGAGCCTTTTCATCACTCTTTGCAGACTTGAACGTCAGAAAGGTCTTTTGTGGAACAGTTCTCCAACTGTTGAAAAAGCCCACACAGTAACTTATGGAACATTCACAGAGTTCTAATTTGTAGATTTAATCTCCCAGAAGCTTTAACTGCAGAACATCATAAGATATGTCTATGCATGAAATTTAGCAAAGATGTCTTGTTATTCTAAACCTAGTTTGCAGGGAGCTTTCCTTTGAATAGTCAAAGCATGTATTGTGAAAGAATTCTAATAACTTAAATGTATTAGTATTTAGTATTAAGTAGTTCATGCCTGATGGTATAGATGTTTTGGTATTTACTTCCTCTTCAAATTGTATTTCCCTTTACCTCTCAGTCTCCTCATGTTTAACAAATCAGTTCATCTACACCACCTCTGATGTTTAAAAATACCTTTTCTGGCCAGGTGTAGTGGTGCATTATTGTAATCCCAGCACTTGGGAGGCAGAGGCAGGAAGATCACTTCATGTCCAAGGCCAATGTGGGCTGCAGAATTAGTTTGGGGGCAGCTTAAAATGCACGAGGTGACCTTTTCAAATAAATAAATGAACACACATGCACACGTAGACTTTTCCATATTTTTCTTCTTTGCCTGTTAGGCTAATATATGGCCCTCAGATAATACTTTGTACCTGGGAATTGCTGAGTCAAAATGGTTACATATTATGTCTTACTATGGCAAATTTGGCAATTGTGGTTTATTTCTTTTTTTTTTTTTTTGAGACAGGGTCTCACTTTGTAGTTCAGGCTGACCCTGAGCTCAGCCT
>PVIR01042603.1:0-12157 GCA_004026965.1 Petromus typicus | reverse complement strand
ATCCTCCTGCCTCTGCCTCCCGAGTGCTGGGATTACAGGCGTGAGCCACCACGCCCGGCACTGTGGTATGTGGTACTGGTTGCTGCTGGGTGTGAGTCTCCACACCCAGTATTGTTATGTGGTTACCGGGGAATCGAACCCGGGCCCTTGCGCTTGCGAGACAGGCGCCGGAACCACTGAGCTAACTCCCCGGCCCTGTACAAAATATTTTAAGGATTTTATATTGCCTTAATATTTATTTGTAGAATAATACAGCCAACAGGAGGATTAGTGAAAATATAATGAAATCAATAGCCATTAAGCAAAATTGGAATTCAGGAAAATGATCTTTTAAAAACATAAAGAAAAATGAGTAATAGACACTCTCATTGACAAGATATATCTAATTAGAATTCCATATTATAAGATGTCTTTGGGGCCAAGGGGTAAGGATTTAGCTCAGTGGTTCTGGCATCTGCCTGGCAAGTGCAAGGTCTGGAGTTCGATTCCTGATACCACATATCACAGAGTCAGGCGGGTGGCTCACTCCTGTAATCCCAGCACTTCGAAGGCAGAGGCAGGAGGATTGCTGTGACTTTGAGGCTGGCCTGGACTACATAGTGAGTTTGGGGCCAGCCTGAACTATAAAGCAAGACCCTGTTTCAAAAAAAAAAGTTTTTATTTCAATTGTGCCCAAATAGAACTTTTATTCACCAAAAAAATACTATGAGGAGGGTAAAAAGAAAAGTTGTGAAATAAGAGAGGTGATTTTTAGCCCATGCAACTGCCAAAGGACTAATGATTTCAAGACTAATGTACCAACAAATCAATAGGAAAAATACAGGCTATCCAACTTCAAGATTTCCAAAAGGCTTGGACTGCCATTTCACAAAATAAATCCAAGTAACCAAAAAACACATAACACGCTCTATAAGAAGACTTTTTAAATTAGGTAAAAGGGGCCAGAGATTTAGCTCAGTGGTTCCAGCACCTGCCTAGCAAGCACAAGGTCCCAAGTTCGATCCCTAATACCACATACCACAATGCTGAGTGTGGTAGCTCACACCTGTAACCCCAGCACTCGGGAGGCAGAGGCAGGAAGATTGCCATGAGTTCAAGGCTGGCCTGGGCGACATAGTGAGTTCAGGGGCAGCCTGAACTACAAAGGGAGACCCTGTCTCAAAAAAAAAAAAAAATTGAGATGCCAGAGAATCACTGGGAGTTTGAGGCCTGCCTAAGCAATATAAGGAGTTTCTTAAATAAAAAAAGAGAAGAAAGTAGGTGAAGAAGGTGAGAAAGAAGAAGAGAGGAGGAGAACAGAAAGCAATATAAGTAAAGTTTCTTAAAAATGACAAAACATAAAAGACAGAGGAAATGATAATATTAACATCAAATAACTAAAATTTCAGAGAAAAATATGCAATGTAGTAGAAAAAGTGATAATCAATACATGCTGAAGACAGGTAACCATGAAAATATCTAAAAATAAAATTTGTGAATAAAACATGAGATATAATGTTTTAGGCCTTTAAAATAATGAAAGAACTAGAAAAAAGCCTGATCTAGCTATCAAAAATTGAGAAATGAAAATAGAGGAGGAAAAGGTGTTTTCACCTTCCTTCGTGAAGAACCAATTAATATTACTTAAGTTGACAAATTAAGGAACAGCAGCACAAATGCCCAGAAGGAGACACGGAGCCAACCTCCAGAAGACTAAAATCACAGAGGCACAGGCAAGAGGTTACAAAGGCAACAAACAGAAGAAGAGGCTGAGCAAGGATCCTTCTCAAACAAACCCCGCTGTGCCATTTGATCTGTTTCTATGGTACAAATTTTCTTGACATTTCTAAAATAAATAAGTAATGCAAGAAAAACCGGTCAGGAGTCGAGTCTCCCAACTCATCAGTTGTATGACACATTTTTTGACTCTGGCACAACAAAATAAAAATTAATAGAAATTTTGTACATATAAAGAAAAAATATTTTTGAAATCTTAAATTCTGTTACAACATGAATAGAAAAATTCCAAATATAATTACAATATAATTCAAAAATAGAAAGCATAAGCAAATGTATACAATGCAGCCAAACCTATAATCATAGCCTTAGAAATTATACCAATCAGTAGTAAAATCAACTAAGCATTTAGCAAAGAAATTTGAAATTAAGAGCAAAACAAATCTAATAGCAGAAAGAAAAAAATAGACAGATTGACTTGGAAATAAAATAGATATTAAAAGTAATAATAAAACATACTTACTATCAGATGTCAAAATGTACTATGAAAACATAACAAAGACTATAGAATAGAAATACTAATAAATGGGAACCTATAGACTAAATCCAAATTTGTATGAGCATTGGATATTCAAATAAACTTCAGTTTGAGTCAAAAGAGTTAAACATACAGGGAATGATCAAAAAAAAAAAGGTAAGTGCATTAAATTTTTTAAAATTTATTTTAGTAAAAAATAAATTTCCATTAGCCTCCTTCCAAACATTGCCTTGCTCAGAACACATACATTATTCCTGCCACTTTCTGAAGCAGTTCTAGAAGTGGGCTTTCACTGTGATAAATTTAACCCAACTGATTAACAAATACCTATACATTATGAAGGTGCATACTTTATTCAGATCTCCTAAGTTTCTCCAATTATTATTTTTATGTTTTCAAATTCTATTCAATGTACCATATTACATTTAGTCTCTTCTTGGCTGTGACATTTTCTCCAACTTTCCTTGTTTTTGATGACTTTTGAAGAGTACTTTGTAAAACACCTCTGTACCGAATTTATATGATGAATAATTATAGCGGGTTCATGAGTTTGAGAGAAAAGACTTCTTTTTTTTTTTTTTTTTTGAGACAGGGTCTCGCTTTGTAGTTCAGGCTGGCCCTCAGCTCAGCCTCACACTCACATCACAGCAATCCTCCTGCCTCTGCCTCCCAAGTGCTGGGATTACAGGCGTGAGCCACCACGCCCGGCACTGTGGTATGTGGTACTGGTTGCTGCTGGGCGTGAGTCTCCACACCCAGTATGGTATGTGGTTAATCGGGGGACCGAACCTGGGCCCTATGTGCTTGCAAGACAGGTGCCAGAACCACTGAGCTAACTCCCTGGCCCGAGAAAAGATTTCTTTTTAATGATCATACTGAACACTAACAAAGGCTCATCAAGATGAATATTCTTCTTTACAGAGAAAAATGCATAAACAAGAGTAAAATTGGCAACAGTTTTCCCATAAGAAACTTTTATAATAAAACCATCTTAATGCAATCAAATAATTCCATTTCGAAGATTCCTTTAAAAATGTTCAGATGTGAGGGGAGGGTCTCTCTCGGATCCACACTGAAGAAACTGGATGGATACCCCACAGCCAGCTGCACAAGATACATGACTAGGAGAAAAACTCTGGAAGGATTTCTTCAAGCTGTTCACAGCGTTTGCTGCAAGAAGGTTTCTCAATGGATGATTTTTGCTTCTTGTTGTTTTTGTTCTTTCCTGTATTTTTCAAGTTACTTACAATGAGCACGTGTTATATTTATCATCACAGAAAATAATATGACATTTTTAAGAAAATAAGCACACACAAAAATACATATTTTATCTCTAACTGCCCTTTGCAATCAGAGCTAATGATGGTGTCAAGGCACTCTCCTACATTTAACATGCGTAACCTACCACATGGGGCCCAGAGACGTCCATCTACACCCTCTCTGCAGTGCTCAGGCCAAAGCTCCTCCCCTCAGAGTTTCTGTTCCATGTTGACATCAGATCTATTTCTCCTTAGCTTCCAGAATCCTTATAATGTCATATTGGTGTCATACTGATGGCCTTTTCTTCATGTTTGTTGTTGTTGTTGTTGTTGTTGTTGTTGTTGTTGTTGTTGTTGTTTTTGGTTTCTTGAGACAGGGTCTCGCTTTGTAGTTTAGGCTGGCCCTGAACTCACTGTGTATCCCAATTTAGCCTTGAACTCACAGCAATCCTCCTGCCTCTGCCTCCTTAGTGCTGAGATTACAGGCATGAGCCATCACACCCAGCATTGTGGTGTGTGGTACTGGGGATCAAACTCAGGACCTTGTGTTTGCCAGGCAGATGCCAGAACCACTGAACCAAATCCCCAGCCCTCATCTTTGTTTTTTATTCCTTTTTCCTTTATTCTCAGCAGACTCAAGCCCTGGACCTTCATTCTGACAATTCTCCTGTTATTTGATCGGCCAGAACTTTCCCTGCCTCGGTCTTCACAGCTCTCTTTATGCTGGTTTATCCGACTGAGATATCTGAGGGCTAGGTCAGACCTGATTTGTCTTTGCTTTTACTTTCAGCACTCAGTAAATCCTTGTTAAATTTGTGTGGATAAAATTTTCAGAATATTTGTCCAATGTAATCAGGCTCATGTTTAAACATTTTTGTGACCACCCCTTCTTCATTTCGGTCTCTGCACCTGCCCTTGTACCATTCCCTCTGCCCACTCTACTCTTTGGCCTCTCCTTCCATTTACACCTTTTCCAACACTTGTAATTGCTACCAATTCAATGTTCACTGTTAGTTCTCCCTACTGATTTCATTCTACTGGCCTGCTTTCTTCTGATTGTCTAAAGCTCTATTTTTATTTTTGTCTAGAAGATATTATGTATATTAGACCTGTTTCTCAGCCAGCAATAATTAGTGAAAAGTGCAGAACCTGATAAAAGAGAGAGACTAATGGCTGCACACCAGTGTGGCCAGGACAGTCTTAGAGATCACAGCTAAGCATCCATGTCCTTTGAAGCTCAGTTTCCCATCTGTAAATGGGGGTGATAGCTCAAATTTCCACTTCAAAGATTAAAAGAATATGTAAATAAGAGAAGAAGCAAGAGAAAAAATAATCATTATGATTATTGTTGCCATTATTAAATCTTTTCTCCCCAAAGAGTTTTTACTTTAAGACCCAAGCACTCTTCTGTGTCTTCCAGAGTGGCTTACCCAATATTTTGTATACAGTACACCAACATGGAAGTCAGAATACACATCTTATTACACTGTAGAAGCCACAACCCTCTGTGTTTCTTTGCCTGTCAGTAAGATTCATATTATCATAATGTCTGCCCTATTGATCCTCTTTACTGTCTTTTGGCAATAAACAGATAACGCATGAGAACTTTGTAAGTTGTAAAGCACCTATTACCTGCAGAATGCAACTGTGAATTTTCAGCAGATATAAATTTTCAGGCAGTATAAAATCCACAGCCAAAGTTCCTCTAACTCACTGAAAATAATGTTCTATTTTCAATTGCAAGGTGCTATGATTATCCAGCATATAGACTATATAGACTTTCTATAGTCAGTCATTAGCTCTCACTAATAAAAATAGCTGTGATTGACTGTTCACAAAGATTAACACAACAGAAGTCTTCCCTCTATGAATGCTCCTTTGTAATGTCACCTTCAATTCCTTCCATCAAAAAATAGGAATTCTTTCCTCAGCTGTTGTTTTTGAGTAGCCTATGTGATCTATTCTAGCAATCAGAATTCAGCAGAAATAATGACAGTTTTAAGTAAGCAGAACTTGAGCAGTTTCTCTCTCTCTCTCTCTCTCTCTCTCTTAAATCCCATCCAGTCACTATATTAACAAACTCAGGTTATCCTGCTGAATGATGGAAGACAAATTAAGAAAACCTAGTTTCCTCATCCAGCCACCAGCAGCCAACCATCGGACTGGTTGAGACTCACACAATCAAAGGCCACTCAGCTAAATCTGCTGACCCTGAAGCCATAATCCTAATATGTGTCTGGTCTGTGTCAGTGGTTTAGTGGTGAGCACAGCTACCTTCCAAATGGGTGTCTGTCATTTTAAGCCATTACACATGGGCAAAGTTTGTAAGCGAAAAGAGCTTGCTTATATAATGGCTGAGATTATTCACAGGGCTGAATAATAAGGATGCAACCAAAAGAAACTAATTGTTTGAGCACTGTGAATATGATACAAACATGAGACAGAATCAGAATTGTTTTAAGAACAACCTGTTGGAATGTACAATTCCACTAGACCTAAGAGAAAATCAAAGCAACTTATTTCCACGAAAAATTCATTCCCTTGAAGGAGTAAAAGACAGTCACCCTTGCTAGTCAATATTCTTGCAGTATTAGCTGAGTGTAAGATGCTGACCACGTCTTCCAAATCGTCAAGCCTTCCATTTCCGAGTCGGTCATGCTTTGTGGAACTATAAACAAGCCTCATCAACATCATTCACAAACATAGACTTCAAACCCCAGGCATCAGGTAGAAACAAACTTCCAAGAGATGTTTCCTAGAACTGACCAGAAGCTCCCAGCCTGTCTGCATTTAACAAGACCTGGAAAGGAAGAACAGGAAAAGGAAATGGGCACAGAACAGTGGTAGGAGAATGAAGCATGGGCCCCTGGGATTCAGACAGACCCGAATCACTGTTCTTCCCCTTATAAAGTCGCTTACTGAATTTAGAGTTAAGAAACCCAGGCTCATTTCTAGAGTTTCCACTTATTCATGGAGCCTCATTATCACTGTCAGTATAAGGAGATCCTGTTTTAGTAGTCTTCAAAATTAACAATTTTGAAACTGAAGATTTATAAAGGTATATTCTATGCTGATCTACTTAACCTTCAGTATCACCTTTAAAAAGGGTTTAATACAATCCACTCCCAGTTGATCCGCACATAAAATATGAATCACGGTGCTAACACAGAGGACATTCAATACAGAGTTGAGAGAATGTTTGACTTTGCTGTTAAAAATCATATTTTTTTCTCCTAGAATCCCACTGGCAGCTTATTATAAAGAATCCTTAAATTTTCTACTGCTCTAATGAATCATTTTACAGAGAGTACACAGAAGTCAAGAAGCTTGTCTGCTTTTTATTATACATAAAATCACAGGAATAAAGAGAAAGAGAAAGCATCAACTGCTTTCAAAAAAATAGGACACACCTGAACAAACATCTAGTCTCAAAATTAGTAATTTTTGAGACTTCAAAGAACAAAGATCCTCCTTTAGAAAATGCAGAAATTGAGGCCCAGTGCATAAGTAAGAATCCCCGAAAGAGAACTCAACATGTCTAACCTCCAAATCCTCTTCTGTAGCACAGTTCAGAACAGTACCATCCCCTCCCCAGGAATCTTAATAAATATTTCACCATAGTAATATATATATATATATATATATATATATATATATATATATATATATATATATATATATACACATCAGAAAAAAAATATATATATATATATATTCTAGAGGAAATGTTTCTAAGTCATTTCTCATCCATCTTTTGACCAGAAATCCAGATTAGCTTTTGTCACTGCCGTCTCATCAGGCTGGCTTCACTCAAGACCCACTTATTGTCTGCAAATGTTGCTATAATTAAATCCAAGTGGCCACTACGAGTTATCATCACGTACCCTCTGCAGCCATTAGTCACATTAGTCACAAGGGCTGCAGCTCTTTCAAAAGAGGTCACTCACTCTTCTCTTTCCCCTTGGCTATCCCAGCAGGACTTTTTTCCCTTCCATTTCTTGGGCAAGGAACTTTTAAGCCAAACTCATTTTCAGGCAATCAGCAAACCTTCCCATTTATCCCAGTGACCTTACAGCAGTGAAAGAGTCTCTTGCCAGAATTGCTGCTGAGTTGTGGGGCAAGAGCTCTGAAGCAATGTCTCTGAAAGCAGCACAAACTGGGTCTGTTTCTAATAGAGCTCAGGGTGGCTGTCCTCATTAGCACCAGTGACAAGGAAACCAAAGGAAGTGCCTTGAGTTGGGATAGCGCACTACGCCTCCTGCATATCTACAACCCTCCTCTCTAGAGTAAGGAAACTTTGACATGGACAGAATCATCAAGATGACTTAATGCCATGCCTTTACCTCACAAATGAACAACCTGGACCCCCTAAGAAAAAATGACAATCCACAATTATTAATTGAATGAATGGCAAAATGGGTTCAGCACCAGATCTCCACTTAGAACTCAATTCAGGATGCATCCCACCCATTCTCTGCCCCCAGAATTTCACAAGACCAATAAACTACCCTAATGGGAAGGTCTTTAGGCCGCCCTGCCACTCAGAGTTGACTTCACATCCCAGTTCCGAAGATGGGCACTGGCAATGACCTGGATAATTATAACACATCCTCCTTCTGGCCATAGTTAATTTGGGGATAATTATATGACCTAAATAAAGTCAATAAGAATCACCTACAGAATTCTTGCTGAAGCTTTTAAAAATGAATTTTCTGAGACTGTAACTTTTAAGGACTATGAAAAGCTTTGAATTGTGAGGGGCTATCTTTGCAATGTAGAAAAAGAATTCTTAAAAGGAACCAAAATGATAGCATAATTTGAGCACCTGGATTCATTTACACCTGAAGATTTATATTCTTCAATTATGTGTATCAATAAATTGTAAATATTTTAGGCAGTCAGAGTTGTGTGGTTGTCATTTATAATCAAATAGATCTTGCCTAAAACATCAACTTTTCCTGATTACCTTCAACCATGAATGAAAGTTTAACATTCCCTTGGTGCAGCATAGCTTTTAACACCACCACTGACAAAATGAGCACCCTTCCCCCAACCACTTATACACCTAAGCCCAGCGGACCTCCTAAGTGGAATTTCTCCCTGAATTTTCCATAGCAGCAGTCACATTAATAATGTATCAGTGGGCACTACTTTTTGTATTATCTCTCACTATACCGCCATCCAATTCTTTTAAATTCCCATCAGGAAAAAGTATATGTATAAATGAAGCAAGAATGCTTTTAGAACTTCAATACCGCTAATATAAAGTGGCCCAGTTTGAGAAAGTGTGTATCCAGTCTATTGTCCTTGGTACACACCCACTTCCCAGCCAACTGGCTGTTGATGAGGTACACAGCCTACGAAAATCTCATGGCTTCTTAAATTCACTAGTCAGGGCTATTGTGAAGGAAACAAAATATTTTTACTGAAACCATCCAGGAAGATACTGGAAACCACACTCAGCAAACACATTACTCAGTCTTTTCTAAAAGACTTATCATCTAGCGGATGAAAAAGTTTCTCATAGATGATAATAAAGATCCTTCAAGAATCACCAAGTATTTATCATATGCTCTGATGTGAAAAATGAAATTATAACCAAATAAAATAATTACAGTAGTAATCACTAGAATTGATGGTGATAAGACCCAGTTGCTTATTGAAAAGACACAACACCCAGTCCTAGCATTCTAACCTCTAATGAAAGCTTCACTAATGATTATGATTGTGAACATGGAGGAAGCAGGAGCTTTCTTTTAAGGCACTTAAGCAAGGAAGCTATCCTTCCCCCTGGAAACTCCCTGGTCTCTACCTGTATATGAGGTATAATGCCAAGAAGATGAGGAATTAATTACTTTCCAAGCTTTAAATCTGATTCAAAACTCAGACAGATAATTGATAGATGATAGAGAAACAGATAGAAAGAAAGAAAGAAAATAATAATAATGATGATGATGATGATAGATAGATAGATAGACAGACAGACAAAGAATGATAGCTTTGCAATTAAGTCCACACTCAGATGATATCCTTTAGCCATCATTTTAATTCAAATCTTTATTGGTACATTGTGAATACACATCCTCATTGCATTCAACATTGAAAGTTTGTACCAGAATATGATATGACTTGATTCTCAATTTTCCCCTCCCCTACCCATCGTGTATCCCCCCATCCCATATATACATAAGCTTTGTTTGCTTTTTATTACTATCACATTCTTTTTCTCCCCGTTATTTACCCCAACATCCTTTTTCTTTTAAATATTTTCTATTTTACAATATCAACTATATATACTAGAACTTCAGAAACAACTCCAGATATAGTGAGTCTCCTCATCGTTCACAAAGGAGCCAAAAATCCTCAATGGAGGAAAGATAGCCTCTTTAAAAAATGCTCCTGGAAAAACTGAACTTCAACCTGCCAAAAAACAAAACTAGACCTATCTCTTTCACCATGTGCTATAACTTTTTAAAGAAAACTGAGTGTGTAATGTGTTTTAGAAAAAATATATATCCCTAAATTGAAACAAACAGCATGCTTAGCTTTAGAACGTCACATACAAATAAAGCAGAATTTTAGCATCAGGATACAAATTTCAGAGGAAATCCAAAGAGGTCAAAAAAGTAATCCACACTTGGGTTTTAGCTAACTCTTCTCTGTCCAGTGTCCAACACTCATCTCTCATTCATTCATTGAATAACTATGTATTCAGTTCTTGCTCTATGCCAAGACTGGGATAAGTACTTGAATACACAGATGTAAACAGTGCAGGTCTCCATTGTTCTCATCGTATGGATGGTCAAAGGGAGAAAATAGATAGTAATAATAAATGTTATGACTATTATGCCAGACATATATTGCTTCATTAAAACTTCTCTAAAACATAAAATGGCTTAAAGCATCAATCAGTCTTTTACATCTCACAATTTTAAGGGCCAGCAATTTAGGCCAAGTTCATCCAGACAGTTCTGCCCCACCTGGTTTTGACAGAGGTCACAAGATAATACGTATCTATCAGATATGATGTCCACCGTCATGTCATGTACCACGGCAGCAATGGCCTGAGAACAGGTCATGAGGACAGTTCACCAGAATGCTTCTATGAAGACTCTAGTACAATGGTGTCAGGGTAATCAGGATTCTTATTAGTGCCTCAGAGCACCATAAAAATTTTCCAAGAGATAGAAAGCAGCAGGTACTACCAGTTTATTAAGGTCTGAGTCTGGAAACTCTTATATCATAATTTCTGCCATGATCTATTGGTCTGGAAGTCATAGAGGCTGCCCAGACCCAAGAGAAAGTTGCACAGATCCCACATCTGCCTGGCGGAAGAAAGAATTATCAGCTCTAATATACCACAAATACATAATACACTAGTGTGATAAATGCTATGAAAGATGAAACAGGATGCCAGAGAAAGATGGAGGAGGGAGAATCTCATATGGATGGGCTGGACAGACAGCGCTGTAGCCCTGAAGGGCAAACAGGCATGAGCTCCAGTGAGGAGCCCACCTTTGTCACCATAGGAAACCTGTCTGTATTAGTGGGAGAAAAATACAACAGTGTCTTGTGTTTTTCTAACTCCCTAGAAAACAACCACTGTTTTAAAATTACTCAATTCCTTCTATCCTCTGAGGAAAGAAATTATATTCCTGAGAATTTATTTAATGACATGGAACAGCAAATTCCACTCTAAGATCAAATACAATATATAATAATACAACAAAATAATAAGCAATCAAGCAAAAATCTTTGTTACTAAATATGAATTATTTGGAAAGAACAATTTGTCATCATAATGTATGAAGCATTAGATGCTTCCAAATTGCCATAATTTGCATTCACTTTCTGTTATGAAAGTAAATATTTTAACTTAAAATTCTCAGATATATGTATTTATCATAAAAATTACATTCACTGTATGTGTGTGTCTCTAGAAAATGTCTAACATATGCCTAATATCATCCATCCATCATATTAGTATTCACTCATCCTGTGGGCATCTACTTTGTGTATTACATTATCTTAATACAAGAAATCAACAAATAGTAGATTTCCTTAGGTGCTTAAGATCTATCCTCTTCTTTTCCACACTAGCATGCCTCAAGTTCAAGACTGCTCCAGTCTTACCTGGACTATTATTAGAGCAACTTCCTGACAATATGCCCCAGAGTCTCGCATACAACCTTTACAGTGAAGTTACAGTCAAGCTCTCAAGCCACCCTCCCTACTTCCCCAGACACCTTGCCTGTCCTGTGTTACTGTAGCTCCACTCACACTGGTCCCTCCAACATTTCCCCATTTTTTTTCATGTGTTTTTCAAGCCACATCTCAAAATTCACCTTTTCTGCAGAAATATCTCTCCCCTGTCCCCAGCTCTGTCACTGTCTGAGCCAGAGCAAGTAGCACTACCCACTTACTTGCCTGTCCCTGACCTCCATCCTCAACCTGATCTCCCAGGGCAAGGGGCCATGTCTTCTCCATCCTTTCCTCTCCACTGACTGGAAGGACTTGGCCTAACATCAGCCCTCCACAAAACATCAGCCCTCCACAGTCAAGTGTCTCCTCTTTCTGTTTCTAAGATATCTTTTACAAGGTTAATTTGCTGGCTTAAGAAATTTTTAGTTTTCTCAAAATACTG
>PVIR01042602.1:0-12180 GCA_004026965.1 Petromus typicus | reverse complement strand
AAAACTTGAGTTATATTATTCTTTCAAAGGAACAAAAGCTAGCACTTTCTTGATTTCTATCACAAAACAAAATTGTGACTTCAGTAAGATTTCCCATCATATCTTGAAAATATTTAAAGTAATATTAAGAGTCTAAAAGTAACAGTGATCTAATCACTGAGTTTATTTTGGAGGGGTGTGGTGTTTGGCATCTTAATCATTTTTACATTCTTTTCGCCTCTTTTTGATTCTTTAGAGGAAGCCCGTTTGAAAAGTGAAAAAGAAGAACAGGAAAAGCTTGAAAAACGCCTGATTGAGAAAGAAAAATGGCAACAACTTGAAAAAAAAGTACATACACCTTAGTAACGTTCTCAAGGGAAACTTAAGAAAATGTGCCAACCGATGCGTTGCCATCTCTGCTCTCAGCTCATAAACCCCAGTGGTGTTTAGTTCTAGGAGCACTGGTTTGATCAAACAGGATGAGTAACACTGTTGTCCCATCTCACAGATAAAGAAACTGAGGCAAAAGAAAGTTAGCAGCTGAAAAATGGCAGAACCAGGACTGAGCCCTGAGGAGCCCTACCTTGCAGCCTCCACTCACTACAGTGAGACAGACATGAGTCTTTATCCAGATGTAACAGGGACTGAAACCTTTTCAACATATTCAAAGTCTACTCTGTTCTTTTAAGTTTCACTTCTCTTTTTTGCCAAATCGGTAGTTCTAAAATATTCTGGTCTCACGACAAAACTCCATTAAAATGTTAAAAATTAAAATCTCCTAAGGAGCCTCTGTTTATAGGGATTGTATCTTTCAACATTCACCCTGTTAGAAAGTAAAGCTGAAACATTTTAAAGCACATATTAGTGTACATTAAACTGATTTTTTTAAAACAAAAAGCTTTAGGCCGGGGATTTAGCTCAGTGGTTCCGGCACCTGTCTTGTAAGTGCAAGGTCCTGGGTTCAATCCTCGGTAACCACATACAACACCAGGCGTGGAGACTCACCCCAGCAGCAATCAGTTCCACATACCACAGTGCCGGCCATGGTGGATCACGCCTGTAATCCCAGCACTCCGGAGGCAGAGGCAGGAGGATTGCTGTGATGTGAGTTTGAGGCTGAGCTCAGGGCCAGTCTGAACTACAAAGCGAGATCCTGTTTCAAAAAAAGAAAAAAAAAAAAAAAAAAAGCTTTCCTAATCCTAAGTGAATGCATTAATGTTTTGAAAGAAAATTATATATTTTTATTTATAGGAATGAATATCAATCGCTTCTCGGCCTTGTGGCTAAGATCAAGTGTAGGAATGAATAGCAGTACTCATATTTTTGAAATGTTTGACTACCTGACTTAACAAGACAATTGGATTCTCCTATCGGCTTTAATATTCCAGCTGTTGTAATCCGCTGTTTTGATTGAAACATATGAAGAATAACCTCACTCCATTCCGATTTGCATTTGGAAAAAGGAGGGATATTATAATAGCCTTTCAGATAATTGTAGACGTTCTTTGATACTGCACCAAAACTCAAGTGGTAGTTTCTGCATCTTCTTTGTTTTACTTTGAGAGGCCGGGAATTTAGCTCCTGCCTCCGAAGCACAAGGTCCTGAGTTTGATCCCTGACAGCCTAAAAAAACACTTCTGCTAATGTTTTCCTTTGAGATAAGGCGTCACTGTTTTCTCTGACTGGCCTTCTACTCCTGGGCTCAGGCCAGCCTCCCTCAGCCTCCACGTAGCTGGGACCGCAGGCCCGTGCCAGGATGCCCAGATGAACAAGCGGTAGTTCCTTAATATAGAATTAGAAAGTCTTTCAATGAGCTGTTTAAACTCTGTTACCTGGAAGCATGGCTCTGTATGACACTCTGACTAGATTTGGTTTTCATGCATGAGTTTGCAATTGCACATGGTGCTTGGTTGGAAAAAATTGTGTTCACTAAACGATTTACATCTACATGTTGATGTCTTTTATTGTGCACTGCAGAGAAAAACTCACAGCCCTCAGCTTCTCCCATAAAAGGAGAAGTCTTTAGGCTTGAGAAACCATCAAACTCACAATGATAGACGCAGGGTTTTTAAATCTGCACTTTGACTTGAAAGGTGCATTTCCCCATTTGAAACAAATATTTTGAGTCATATTCTCAAAGAGGCACATTCATTTCATTCCCTTTTGAAAGGGTATGCACCAAAACGGGCAAATAATTGCATGTGTCCACTTTCTAAAGACAGTGTTGCTGTTGACATGCAGAAGTGACTCGTACAGTTCCTAGTCTACCACATTGACCAATGACAGGATGTGTACAGTACTTAGGGCTGAGTACCAATAAAGTGAATAATTTTCAAGTCTTCCTCAGGTGACTTGTATGCAGTGCTGGCCCCTCCATCTCCCCGCCTCAGCCCCCAACGTATACAGTCCAGAGCTACTGCCTCGACTGTGCTCTGTCATCTGCAGTTAGTGCAGAATGTGTCCTGGGAAAAAGGCAAAAGATGTCCTCAAATCATTAAGAAAATAGATTTGACTTTTTACGGGAGTTTTGATGACCCATGAAGAGTCCATAGATCATACCTTTCCTTTGTTTAATTTTTTTGAGATAGGGTCTCACCATGAGGCTCAGACTGACGTTGAAGTCCCTATGTAAGCCAGGCTGGGCCTCTCATTTACAGTGATCCTCCTGCCTCAGCCTCCTGAGCGCTGAGCTGATAGGCGTGTGCCACCACACCACACCCAGCAGATTACACTTTAGAAACTACTGTTAAAAGTCTTCTTGTATTTCATTGTATGCAAACTAAAACTAAATATTCATTCTGAAGCTGTATATTTAGCGAAACACGCATCTAATGCTGCTTGTGGAACATAAAACTGAAATTAAAGAGCAGATCATTCTGTCTGTGCCTATGAAACAGGAACTAGAAAGGAGACCCGAAGAACTTGAGGAACTTCATTCACTAGAGAAGTGTTTTCCTGAAGCCGAGAAATTGAAACAAGGTAACAGATCACTTTCTCAGGTAAGACAGATTTCTTTTTTTCCTTTTGCCTGCACCCCCTTTTGATCTGGAGAAATTTAGTGTTTATCTGTCTCACCTGACGACTCTGTTGCTTATTGCAAAAGTAAACGAATACAACTTTGTAGAAAGCTACTTGTCAGCGGTAATTAATATACTGGAACTTTTCCTTCCCTCGACTTCACTTCCGTCGCTGAGGCTCTGTCCGGGCACACCTTTCCCTGTGCATCACGCTACTGCTATTCTTTTTTCAAAAGAGTCTTTTTTGTCAGCACCGGGGATCGAACTCGGTCCCTCATGCTTCCAGACCAGGCGCAGTACCACTTGTGCTAAATCCCTGACCTGTGCTGTGGCCATTCTACTTACTGCATTTTTCTCGAATCGCAGGATTGAGGGCATCTGTGCTGAGCTATTGTTTTTTCAACAATCTGTGTTCACTTTTTGGTCTGATAATTCTCATCCATTTCTAACTTTTTCGTTATCACTTGTAACTCTTGGGTGAAGCAAATCGGTGATATTTAATGTCACTACTGTAATCGCCGGGAGACTCAGGTTGTGCCCACGTTGGACGGTGCACGTAGTCGGTAAACGCGTGACCGGTTAGCAGCAGCCCCTCCGTCTCGCCCTGCCCCTCGGGCCTCCTCCTTCCCGACACAAAGCAGTGTGACATTAGGCCAGTTACTAACCAGTTCAGGGCTTGAGTGCTCAAGCCACAGCCATCGTTGTACATTGCTAAATTCTAATCAAATCTAGAAATGGCCGAGCATCGTGAGCATTATGGCTCGTGTCTAGATGTCCCTCCAAGGCCCGGTGCGCTCCCCGCTGAGCTTTCCGGAGGTGGGCGGGTCCAGGGTGAGAGAATACGGATCAAAGGTGTGCGCTACTAAATTAGCCCACTGATTGGTTCAGCGGGGGTGGGGGGAGGGCGATGGGAAGTCCCGCCCTGCGCGTGGGCGGCACCAATCGGCTCCTAGATGGTATAAAAAGGTAAAGAAGGCTGTTGCTGCCTTTTCGGGGTCGCGCCCTTTCTCTCTGCTCCTCACTCCTTGGAGCCTGCCGACTACGGACCGAAACCTCTGCAGACCGTGAGCTGAGGTAAACCTGTCCTCCCCTAACCTGTGGGTGTCAGGTATTTTATGTCTGCAGTGAGAAAACGAGAGTGCGGAAGTTTTGTTCAAAGATGACGTGAGCTGAAAGCTATCCAAACCGCCAACCTCAGCGGGCAGAGGAAAAGTTTTGAGTGTTTTTGTTTTTCATTTTGCTTTTTGCTTTTTTTGGTTTTTTGAGACTGTCTTGTATGTTAGCCCCGGCTGGCCTCAGACTTGCAGCAATCCTCCTGCCTCAGCCTGCTGAGTGCTGGGGTTGCAGGTGTGTGCCACCACACCACGCCAGCATAAAGGAAAAATTCTTAAAGGCGATGAAAAGTGCCACTTCTAGTGAAAGGAAGCGCAACAGCTTATTGCTGATGCGCAGAAATTTTAGTGATTGGGATAGATGACCGAACTAGCCATACTATTTTCTGAAGCCGAAGCCCAACCCAGAGCAAGTTCGTAATTCCTCAATTTTCTGAAGGCTGAGAGAGGTGAGTAAGCTACAGAGGAAAAGTTCGACCCTGGCATCGTGAGGTTTGTGTCTTTATAAAAGTATGTTTAAAATTCTGAAGCCATGCGGGACATGCATGATCGGCTCGACAGACCAAACCAATACAGTTGATAACTAACAGCAGTGGTTGGTTTTAGAGGAACCTGAAGCCAATTGACTTAAAGAAGTCATTGAAGTTTTCTGTGATTCGGTCTCGTGTGTGTGGTTGAGAGGCGGGTTTTTGCTGTGCAATTCAGACTGGACTGGAGCTCCCTGTGTAGCCCACACTGGCCTCGACCTCTTGGGATCCTCCTGCCTCAGCCTCCCATGTGCTAGAACTGCAGGCACGTGCCACCACCACAGCTGGCCTTCATTTTCTTATAGGTGTTTGTTGGAAGTTGTTTGCCTGAGTTCTCAGGGCATTCTCTAAATCTAGGAGCAGTGAAATTAGTGGGTTATTTCATTTTCTGCCCAGAGAAGTTGTGCTAGACCTTACTAGTCTGAGGAATTGTTCCTGTGGCATAGTCATTTGGGTCCACAGTAGAGCACGGGGTAGGTTCTTGCTGCCACACGCAGGGCACGAGGCTCGCGAAGCTGAGATAAGGTTCCCACTCACCCCACCTGCAGAGTAGTATCTGCCTGCCTGTGGAGAAAAACGAAGCCCGAGATGGCAGCACAGTGGTTCAGGCTGCGAAGGGGATTTTGGGGGTGTGTGGGTCCCGAGTCAGTAGAATCCCAGCACAGGAGCAGCTCCAGGAGACCCTGAGTAAAGGTGGCTCTTGTCCAGCCACGTCGCAGCTGGCAGAGTCCCCGCGGTGCACACCTTCCTGGTCGCCAGGCCTGGGATCAAGTCCTCCTCACCTGCCTGCCGCCAGTTCACAGGTGAAAGTCTCCAGGAGGGAGTGGCTGACCCCTTTGGGGCAAAAGGGATTGACATTGTGTTTGGAGAGAGACAAATAACTGGACTTGAAGCTGCAGCTTTTATTTCTATTTTGTTTCTTTGAGACAGTTTCACCGTGTAATTCTGTGATTGCCAGCGTGGGCAACCACGCCTGACTTCCATGTGGAACTCTAGCCAGTTTCATGGATAAGAATCCACAGAATTTATTTTTAGGGAAGTAAATGAACCTTACTAACAAATAAATTGGGATTCACAGTGAGGAAGCTTTGATTCAGATAACGTCACTTGCTTGTGGGTACAATGTATTACAGAAGGATTAAACTCAGACAGTGCTACAAACGTGTTGTACCTACCAGCGGCTTTTATGAGCCGACAAGTTGGGAGTGGGAGTTTTGTTACAGTTAAGCTGTTAGATCAGCTGTTTAAATTACGCCTTGATTAAAACACTCAAGCTAAGAACAATAAATGTCAGTCTGCGGTGGAAGATGTTTTCTGTGTCTCGCGTGTTAATGGATGTTGCCCTGAATACGGCGACTTCTTTAAAAGAGTCAAGGGCAGGGGATTTAGCTCAGTGGCACTGAGCCTACCTTGCAAGCACAACGGCCCAAGTTTGATTTCCCCAGTGCCATCAAGTAAAATCAGACATGCTGAGCTGTGAAGTTGCCCGTTTATACGCTGGACTTTTAGAAGGTGGTTTGTCACCAGGTGTGGGTCTGAGTGATGAAGTTCCTTCTTCTGGATGACAGCTGAGTTAAAAGGGAGACCCACACTAAGGTGGGGAGATCTAAGATGTTTGCCAGACAGGATTAGGGCGTGGCAGCACGGGTGGGGGAAATAAACTCGACCTGTTAATTACAAGCCCCAGGACACGTGCTCAGCAGTTCTCAACTCGTGCCTTAGCTGGTGGGTCTATCGCGGAGAATTTGAGCGGGTTTCCACTGGGGCAGCCCAGGCCTGAGGCGTGGGTGATGCTAAAGGCCAGACAGGGCACGTGAAGTCCCGCCGCTTCGCTGGCTTTTGTGGGTGGGCCCAGCCTCACGCCGGAGGGAGCGCTTATTTTCCTACTAGGCCCAAACTCCTGCAGAACCTGTCTCTTTTCCTACCTTTAACAGAACTTTGCTACCATTTGCCCAGTTTGCCTAAGAAGGAAAAAACCCAGAAGCCACCTTCAGGAGACTCCAGTGCCCCTATCTTGATAATGTTTGCTGCATAACTGTGAACAAAGGAGGCAAATATAAAATTGAGATGGGAATTCGCAAAAGGAAGTCGTCATAGTTTCTTCCGGGAATTGTCTTGGAATCATGACGGTAGATGTGTCCAGGTCATTTTCAAGTAAAACGCTGAAATTTGCTTTTCAATGTTATTTTGTTAAGTATTGGAAAACAGCCTGAGAATACAAATATGATTTGACTGGGTTTTTTTTTGTTTTGTTTTTTGTTTTGAGGCAGGGTCTCACTGTAGCCCAGACTGGCCTCAAACATGCAGCTGTCCTCCTGTCTCAGCCTCCCGAGTGCTGGGAATCATAGTTGTGAGCCGTCATTCCCGGCTGTTGCCAGTTATCTTTAATGTTCTGGGTAGCGTTACCAGGCTCTCAAGGTTCTTGGCATCCTGAACAAAGAAATGTGCAAAAATGGTAGCAAGGTTTTACACTGAGAGGTAAGGGAGAAAAAAAAAAAAAAATTATGCCTGTCGAATGAGAACAAGCCACCGAGAAAGCCCAGTGGCTATGAGGTTAAAGGCAGAGAGGTCTCCCTCATCCCTCATTCTTCTCGCTGACATCAGATATAAAATCGTCCAGTCCGGTTGGTTTTTGCATCAAAAATTGAAGATAAGACTTTGATTGGATCTGCACGTAGGGCGTGGGAACTGTGTTCTGTGCAGGTGTCCTGGAGCTCTGAAATTGACAGGCCACGCCCACTTGCCAGCTGGTTGGCCACGCCCTAATCTGGGGCAGCTGAGTAGTAGCTCTGAAAACAGATGTCCGTTATTTTCATTGACAAATTGTAAAATGTGTTTTGTCCATTTGGGAAGCACGGCGTAATGAAAACATGGGTTGAGATTGATAAGTACACTTAATATTTGACTCTATTTGGAAGATGTTTCAGTAGAGCCAGGGATATAATGACAAGGTAGATGTAGTTCCTCCTTGAATATCATAAGAAAAATAGATGAATACACTCCCAAGTAGAGAAAATGCAATTAGTAATTATGTCAAGTACTCAAGAAAACAATTACCCACTCATATTTGCTACTGGATGGATGAATTGAATTCCTTGTGTTGGGCATTTTTGTTGACTTTATTACTAAACAGTGCTGTTTGGTAAATTCTGCAGTGGAACAGCTTGTGTTTATATGGTATAGAAAAGCTAGGTGTCTTTGGGTAGTTAGATAAGAAAAATGTGAAAACAGATTTCTAAAAATTACAAAGCAGTCATCTATAAAATGCTGACCTGAGACAGTTAAAAATTGCTTACTTTCTCCAAGTTGTTACTAGAAATTAAAGTTAACAAAACCGTAATCTAGGGTGATAATTAGAATAAGAATTTAAGGAAAATGGATGGGTAAGATACAGGGCAGTGGTAGTGAACCTATGGCACATGTTTCTCGGCTTGCTATTTGTTACTGAAAGTTCTACAAGGTTCCCCATCACTTCATGGAGCATTAGAAAAGAATGCTTTGTAGTCTAAAGTAGAATGGATTTTTTTTTCAAAACAAAACAGTATGACAAGCCACTGAATACAAGTTACAGAGTTTCTGAAAGATGACACTTGTGAGCTGGACATGGAGGTGCAGACCTGTAACCCTAGTGTTTGGGGGGAGTGGGCCAGGAAACTGCAAGTTCAAGCCCAGCCTGGGCCACACAGTGACTGGGTCACACTGAGACTCTGTCTTGAAAATACAAAAAAGGGGCTGGGGAAGTAGCTTAATGTGAATCGCCAATACTGTGCCAAAAATGTGAGGGGGTGGTGAGAATTTTATTTGTAAGCTAGGTAAAATTAAAATATAACTGGGGGCCAGGGAGTTAGCTCAGTGGTTCCAGCATCTGTCTTGCAAGCACAAGGGCCCGGGTTCAATCCCCGGTAACCACATACCATACTGGGCGTGGAGACTCACACCCAGCAGCAACCAGTACCACATACCACAGAGCCGGGCATGGTGGCTCACGCCTGTAATCCCAGCACTCGGGAGGCAGAGGCAGGAGGATTGCTGTGATGTGAGTTTGAGGCTGAGCTCAGAGCCAGCCTGAACTACAAAGCGCGACCCTGTCTCAAACCTAAAAAAAAAAATATATATATATATATAATTAGTAAATAAATTTGAATATATTAAATAGATAATATAGTAAATATATCTGTAAAATATATTTATGTAAATGTAACTATATAATATAGTAATAAATATATGTAAATATATAATATGGTAATAAATGTGATATATAACAGTATTATATGTAACGTACATTATGTAATGTGTAGTATAGTTATCTGACTATAAGTATAAAATATATAAATTATATTAAAATATATTTATAAAATTATAATTTATCTAGCTTCATCACAAAGGTTTGTAAGTAATTCTAAAAAATGAACATTGGTATCTAAGGTATATGAAATTTGAATTTTATTCTGTATGGTAAAGCAATGAGATTTTCTTGGAGAATTGCTCTGCTCTTAATAGAAGATAGATTTTTACTAGGCCTTTTGATTCCTTAGGAATTGAATCTTTCCTGTTGAATGCAGTGGACCCTTGATGTTCAAACTTGATTGCTTGTAACTGGGCTGGTTGTAACTAAATATAGCAGAAATCTGGATGCTCACCTGCGTCCATGCTATCGCTAACAAGAGGCAGATGAATCTCCCAGTAACCTAATTAACACAAGTCATTTGTATGTCAGGCTGGTTGTAACTTGAGGGTCCATGGTACTAGAATTCTTTTCCCATGGCTGTATGGTTTCCTGTGTTTGCGTCTAAAGTACTTTGTCATTTGGGTTAAATGAAGGACTGTAGTTCCCAGTGATTTGTTATCTTATTCTGATGAAGATTTGGAACATTTACTGTATTTGAATTTACCCCAAATCAAGTTCTCGTTTGATTTTTAACTTTTGACTTTTAACTAAAACATCCCAAGGGCCTTTGAGATATCTGAGGGAGATACATTAAATGAATGCGGCTTATTTGATATGTTACATTATATGGGAGTCTGTAGGAATGTAGCCCAACGGCAACACACCTGCCTGGCAAGCGCAAAGTCCAGAGTTCAATTCCAGATACCGGGAAAAAAAATTTTGTATGGGAAGTAGTGTCACGTGATGCAGAATCTTGTTTGAGTTTTTATTTGTAAGGTGTTCATGTGTTGGATGAATTCATTGAAATCTGATTGTCCTGATGCAATGCTGCTCATCACAGTTCTATAGTTACTAAGATGTACACGATTGACAGAGATGTCATTCTGGACTGGAGAGGTGGCTGGTGGTGGGCACTTGCCTGGCATGCACAGGGCTCTTCTGTTCAGTCCCCAGCACCAGGCACACAAACTTGCTTGCCAACTGTGTCATCACAGTAATGAACTCTCATTAGTGGCCATTTCAAGTCTCATTATGACTGATAATTGTTTTGGTCTGAACTGTTTAACCTTAAAAAAAAAACTCATGGGAAAGACTGGCAAGTACAAGTTTTATTATTGTTCTTTTGGTTTTTTTGTTTGTTTGTTTGTTTTGAGACAGGGTCTCACTTTGTAGTTCAGGCTGGCCCTGAGCTCAGCCTCAAACTCACATCACAGCGATCCTCCTGCCTCTGCCTCCCGAGTGCTGGGATTACAGGCGTGAGCCACCACGCCCGGCACTGCGGGATGTGGTACCGACTGCTGGTGAGCGTGAGTCTCCACACCCAGTATTGTATGTGGTTACCGGGGATCGAACCCGGGCCCTTGCACTTGCAAGACAGGCGCCAGAACCACTGAGCCAAATCCCAGACCCAAGTTCAAGTTTTTGATCATTGAAATCATCTCATTGGTCTTGGCAAGAATTCTCACAGCCCTAATGGAAGGTGATTCATGAGACTGATGTGATATCAGGCAGAACCAGAGTTGATAAAATATCAGATGCTTGACAAGTATTTTTGCTCAGCAAAATAACATGAAAATGTGACCTTTGAACTTTTTTCCTGGTTATTTCTGTACTTAAAGAAGTAGTCAGTTAGAATGAGTGGAGGCCCATTTGGCTGTAGTATATCAATATAGTACATAATTTAGGGTTTTTTTTTTTTTTTTTTTTTTGAGTCAGGGTCTCACTTTGTAGTTCAGGCTGGCCCTGAGCTTACTGTGTAGCCCAGAGTAGCCTCAAATTCACAGCAGTCCTCCTGCCTCTGCCTCCCGAGTGTTGGGGTTACAGGCATGAGCCCCCACACCCTCCTATAATTTAGTTTTTGAATGAAAATTCCTAGTTCAGTTAATTAAAAAAGTCACTTTCTCAAATATTAAATTTCAAAACACTTTCTCAGATGTACAAGCTGCTTTATAGAACAAGTAACTAGTTTGAAGAAAATTATCTTTATAGTTGGACATGTGCAGATCCCTAAGGGACACATTAAAGGGAAACCTGTGAACGATTCTTTCTTTTTCCCGTTGTTTTCTTTTTTTAATTATTATTATCTTTATCGGTACACTATGAATACACATCGTCATCGCATTCAACATTAAGAGTTTGTACCAGAATATGACATGACTTGATTCTCATTTTTCCCTTTTCCCCCCACCCTGCATCCCCTACCCCTACATACACAATCTTTTTCTTTTTTCTTTATTATTACCACATTCATTTTTCCCTCATTATTTACCCTTATACGCTTTCCTTTTAAATATTTTCTACTTCACAAATCGACTCTACATACTACAACTCATTTACAGCTTCATTTTCTCATACCAGAGAAAAGATATGATATTTACACATCTGTGACCTGTTTATTTCACTTAAGAGGACATCCTCAAGGTACATACTTTTGAGTATGAAAGTGATCCTTTCTAACAATGGTGTATAAAGTTATAATAGTTTATTCATGTACCCCATAGTTTTTAATTACTTCATCCTTTTTATTATTTCCCATTTAAGACTTGAAGGTACCGAGATAAAAAATGATTTCAACGGTCAAGCCAGCTCAAGTCTTGGAATTCCAACTGTAGTTCTAATATTTTATCAACAAATACTGTGACGAAGAAAAGACCAGGTCTTAAATTCTAAAACGCGATAGACATGAAAATAACCTAATCACTTCTCCATTGTTTTATAATTTTAAATACCATAAAGTCAACCGAAATATAACAGATTTATAGTTGATGTGTTCCTTTTTGCAGTCTGAAGCAATGTACTTTGTTTTTCTCCGACATGAAAGACCACCTTTTATTTTTATGAATGTATATTCAGTCATGTCACATACTTTGTCAAACTGCATCTAAACGTCTTCAGTTTCATCCTTTATCTGAGGCAACTTTAACAGCTTTTGTTAAAGGCAAAATTAACTTCAGACACCTTAGTTCACTTGAGTATAGTAGTATACATGATTCTTAAAGATACAGAGCTAGGGGGTACCCTTCTTAGACACTGGATTGTGAAATATAACTTGTAATAAGGCAGAAGCTGACAGTATACAGTAACTTTAAGAAAGTGATTACCAGGGGCCGGGGAGTTAGCTCAGTGGTTCCGGCGCCTGTCTTGCAAGCGCAAGGGCC
>PVIR01042601.1:0-12162 GCA_004026965.1 Petromus typicus | reverse complement strand
ACACAAAGCCCAAACTGTAACCCCAAACCCATTTATTAACCACAAAGTGCCAACACAATTACATATCAATACTGAAGTTTTAGTTTAGAAAAAATAACTCATACATTAACATCTTTTGTCTTAAAAAGAAAATTAACACACACTCCCCCTACTGGCCTATCCTATTGCTTGGGGCACCATAATTATGATTAAAATTCTTTGCAATGACTTTAAAGCTGGATGCCTCTAGTTAATGCTAGTTTGGCCCTCTGGTGGCATTAAAAAATAGCCTGGCCCTTCTTTCACTTCCATTTTTCAAATCCTGGAAAATGCATGGTGGTCCAAAGTGTCTGAGTTTCGGTTCTCTTCCCTGATGTCCCTCAGTCATCCTTCGTTTTGCAGTGTTTAAGCACCCTATTTTCCTCTTCTTTTACACAGGGTTGTCAATGATGCTTTTGAAAGTTGACTCCACACAGCCCCTAGGTCAGTCTTGTCGAGAAAGAAAGATTCTTGTCCAAATTGTGGAGAAGACAGTTGACTCACTTAATGAGAAGGTATAATTGTAATATTTTTGTAATAAGTTTTTAAGAAAGCAAATTAAAAAGCTGTACACGGATTGCTCTTGGAGCCACGGGCTATCCTCCTCTGAGCGGTCTTCCATTGAACTTCTTGGGTGAAATGACAGTGGGCTCTTGTCAGGGCTCGTCTTCTAAAAGGAGCTTTGGTGCAGCACGACTCACACTTACAGTGGAAGTCTTCCACTTTGCGTCTGGGACCAGACCTTATTGTCTGGAGACAAATATACGTGAAAAAAACCAAAACAAACAAACAAACAAAAATCAAAAACACCTCTGTGTTTACTTCCGGGGTCTCCCAGAAATCATTTCCGGAGTCATTTCCTCGCGGCAGGATGCGGGTACTTCCGCCCGGGAGTCCAAACCAGTTCTGGGCATGCGTACAGGAAACGCTCGCTGCTTCCGCTTCCGGTTCGTCTCCGTGCTCAGCTCTGGAGCAGGCCGAGGTAAGCTGGTCGCTGGAGTTCTGGCTGAGGCTAGGTACGTGCGGCAGACGTTGTCCAGAGATCCTGCATTTAAAGCGGAGCAGGATTGACCCATTTCCTTCTGGATGGTTTCCTGATGCTGTGGAGCCTTAGGTTCTGAGGCCGCGAGGTGGGGGTGGAGAGACTTCGGTTACTGTGGCAACCGCGTGCAAGCTAGAGTAAATTTTTGGGGATCTCAGAAGTGAACGTTTGGGTTAAGGTTTCTCGGAGTATAGTGTGGGTTGGATTGATATCCACGTTAGTCAACTTGCTCATTTATCCACACGGTTTGATTTTGAAAGGTTTGTCTCAGGTTTGTTATGCTGTGAGAAGCAAAATCTTGAGTACCTGTGAGCAAGCTTGCACAGCAATCGAGGCACAGTATGAAGGTGTCTTGAGCTGGAATAATGCTGTCCGCGTTCAGAGAAGCCCGAAAGCGGGAGAAACTTCAGGAGATAGTAACAGAACCTCTCCTGCTCACTCTGACACCAGATCACCTCGGGGTTTAATTCCAGACCGAGCTTCTCGCCTGTCGCTCCAGCCTCATTTCCCCATGCCAAATTGAAGTCACGCCAAATTGAAGTCCCCGTTTCTTAATCTTCACACAGATCAACATAACAGTATCTGCGTCAGATTGCTGTGGGGATTAAGTGAAATAATCTATAGTATTTAGTAAGGATCAAATATTAGTTACTAATATTCCTGTTGTACTTGTCATTTTTTTTTTTTTTTTTTTGAGACAGGGTCTCGCTTTGTGGTTCAGGCTGGCCCTGAGCTCAGCCTCCAACTCACTTCACAGTAATCCTCCTGCCTCTGCCTCCCGAGTGCTGGGATTACAGTCGTGAGCCACCACGCCTCGCACTGTGGTGCTGGGTGTGAGTCTCCACGCCCAGTATTGTATGTGGTTACCGGGATCGAACCCGGGTCCTTGTGCTTGCAAGACAGCCGCCAGAACCACTGAGCTAAATCCCGGGCCCCACTTGTCATTTTTGTCTAGACTTGTGCGTTTTTTCAACTAAGGAACAATATCTGGTGTCTTTGTACTTGATGTACAGTAATAATTTATTTTTCTTATAGATTATTTTGGATGTTGCTGAAATTTCATCTTGTACTTGGGTTGCCAGATAAGGATGAATTTTCTGGTTAAATGATAGTTTTTGAGTAAATTGATGGCAGTTTTTCCATCAAGATGGAAGATGCACCAAGGGGAACTGATACTGTATTTTTGGTTTGGATTAGATATGAGTGATTTCAGTGAAGAATTGATGAGGCCTGGGTCAGAAGATGACCACGTGGAAACATCTACGGTCTCTGGTGCAGGAATGTACTTTCCTTGGCTTCAGAAGCATCTCGATACTGTAGGTGAGTCAATGACGCAGAGCCGTGTTAGCTATAATGCAAAGAGGTGGTGAAATTCAGTACGGATACAAAAGGTCGGGATCAGTTTTCAAGATAGGAACACTATATGAGTTTTTGTTTATTCCTTTTGGCTGTTACCAAAATGGAAGTAATAGATTCTTTATTCTTGTAGAATCCTTTGTCTTTCAATTAATAATGAACAGGCTGTGTATGGTGGTTGCACTTTGTAAAGCAGTACTCACTAAGCACTAATCTTTGGCCTGGCTGAACAGATCAGCTCACGGAGGAAGTTATGGCATTTCCCATGGAGAAGCAGTTACCTAAGAAGTGTTCAGAAATATCACTGCTTTTTAAAAAAATTTCTGCTGAAGTAATTCCTGATAGAATGATGATTCTACTAGATTTCAAGAAGAGTATTTCTCCACATTTTTATCTAACATAAACACAAGTTTTTCTGCGGACTGAATTTCTCACAGCAATATATAAAAGAAGCCGCTGATTGCATGTGTGTTGGGGTGTAATCCTGGGAGTGTGTGTGAACCAACACTTTCTTGCTGCCTTGAAATGTCTTTCTCAGCTTCGCCTTTTTCCCCTTGCAGAAATTCCTTGTCTCCTGGAATTTAATTTCCATTATTGAAAAATATTACTCTTTTGTGTGTATAATACTGGTAATTAAACCCAAGGCCTTTGCATTGAGTCCCAGTCCTTTTTTACTATTTACTGAGACAGAGTCTTGCTAAGTTACTTAGCTGGGTGGTTTCTTTTGTTTTGTTTTTTTCTTTTGCTTTGCAGTTCAGGCTGACCCTGAACTCACTGTGTTGCCCAGGTCAGCTTCAAACTCAAAGCAATACTCCTGTTTGTGACTCCTGAGTGCTGGGATTACGAGCACAAGCCACCACACCCAGCACTGTGGTATGTGGTTACCAGGGATTGAATTTGAGACCTTTCACTTGGCAGACAGATGCTGGATACATTGAGCTAAGGGCTGGTTGTGTGAGACATGGTTCAGCTGTGTGGCTTGAGTGTGGAGCTTGTTAAGTGGAGGGCTGGGTGGGGTGTAGTCTGCATTTTCAGCTAGTTATGCCACCGGTTTCAAGACAGTGCTTGAGTAGCAGGTGTTTCAACTGTGCAGTCAGACACTGGGAGGCACATCTGGTCTGCAGTGGGCTTCCGCATCTCTACTTACACTACAGATGCCCTACTTTGTCCTTTTTCAAATTGTGTACTACCTTGCATAATTTTAAGGCAGTATTTAAAATATTTTTGTAATAGTCATGCAATACAATTTCCGGTACATAATAGCATTTTAAATGAAATCATACACATATATATTTGAGACAGGATCTCACTTTGTAGATCAGGCTGGCCCTGAACTCTGTTTAGCCTAGGCCTGCCTCGAACTCAGGGCAATTCTCCTGCCTCTGCTTCCTGAGTGCTGGGATTACAGCCGTGAGCTACCATACCTGGCACTGTGGTATGTGGTACTGATTGCTGGTGAGCATGAGTTGCCGTGCCCGGCATTGTTGTATGTGGTTACTGGTGATTGAACTTGGACCTGGTGCGTGCAAGGCAGCCACCAGTACCACTGAACTAAATCCCCAGTCCTCAAAGAGCTTTTAATATATATTTGCCTTTAAAAAAGGAAAAAAAGAAAATATACCTTTTACTTAATTTTTAGTGTTTTTGAGTATTAAACTTTGTAATTAGTTGTACATGTTGTTTTAAATAAAGTTAGAATGAGTATTAAATTTTAACATTTTAATGTTAAAAATAAATTTATTACTTTTTCCCAGTTGCTTTAGATAACTTTATGATTATTCTTACTTCTAGAATGGGAAAACATTTTCCAACAATTCTATTTTAATCTCTGCGAACTTGTTGGTTGGTTTTTTTGAGACAGGATATTATTAAGTATCTCAGGCTGGCCTTGAACTCATTATGTGACCTAGTCTGGAGTTGAATTCATGGAGATCTTCTTGCTTCAGCCTCCCGAGTGCTGGGATTACAGGCATATGCACTGTATTCAGCTATTTCTGAGAATCTTTAGTCACATAGGGAAGTAGATGGCAGAGAATGGAATTTAAACAAACAGTGTATCAGGTCTTTTACTCCTGAGCTGGTCATGTAAGAATCACAGTGTGATGTATCAGATTACTGGCTCATTTTACAATTTTGATAAACTAAAGTTGAAAATCATGTGACTTGCAAAAGGAGATATTAGAATCATTCATTTTTCAGCATACATATTTTCACTTTCAGGAGTAGTTTAATGATTTTAATTCCAAAGACTTGATTATAAACGCAGCTCTCGTTCTAGGAGATGAGTTTTAGGAAAGAGTATAAAAGGAAAGCATAAGATTACCAAACTCATGAGGTGGGTGTGGTGGTGCGTGTTTATAATCCTAGCACTTGGGAGGCTGAGGCAGGAAGATTGTTTGAAGTTCAAGGCTGGCCCGAACTACATACAAAATGAGACCCTATCTGAAAAAACCTAAGAGAGGAAAGAAAGGAAGGAAAAGATTACCAACTTCACTCCTTTGGAAGTGTCCTTGCATGGTTCCTGCTGACTTCAGGGACTTGTGGGGGCAGTTGTGCAGCCAGGAGCAGTGTTCCTGGGCACCCGTGTGACCCGCGGTAGCCGTTCAGAGACAGAAATGCCAATGTCTGCAGCTGTTTTAATCTCACTGGGCCTACATTACCTAGTTGCTGGGAACTTGGTCTTAAAAGATGAATGTATGTTGGGTTGTCAGAATATTGGTAGATAATAAAGACTGCTTGCTGGTTGGAACTGGTGAGTTTTACAGAGCACTAGGACCTGTGCTTTTGGAGACTTGTTTGAGAAATTTTCCCCAGATTTTTTAGTGCAAAGATGGAAGATGAATCAGATTTGAAGTAGGTTGTGGCACTGTTAGCTCAAAAGTTGCAGCTGTGTGTTGTTCTCTGAAATGATTCAGCGGGGCAGGTCTGTTTCCAGTGCAGCTGGCTGGGTGCTGTGGGCTGCGGCAAGTGGTGTCTGACTGAGGCTGCGTTTGTCTAATGTATAGCTGAATCTTTGTCTTTCTAGCCACTAAAGGGAAAAAGAAGAAGGACTTTGCTCAGACCACGGGTGCTTGTTTAAATTTCATCCAGGAGGCGCTGCTGAGGCAGCAGTGGCCGCGAGCTGCAGAGTATATGTGCAGCTACCTGCAGATCCTGGAGGACTCGGACAGCCACTTGAGGCAGTACGCGCCTGAGGTGAGCAAGATGGGAAGGTGCTTCGGGGTTCTGGCCCAGTTCCCCTCACCTAGTCTTTCAGGGATCTTAGGCTGACTCACTACAGGCTGCTGGGAGTAGTCTTGAGGGAGAGTTTGTGCCAGAACCTTTTCCCTACTTCTTTTATTTTTTATTTTTGTGTAGTTCAGCCTGTTCCTAAATTCAGCAATCCTCCTGCCTCTGCCTGATGAGTGCTGGGATTACAACGTGAGCCACCACACCCAGCATTGTGGTATGTGGTTACTGGGGACTGAACTTGGGACCTTGCTCTTGCAAGGCAGGTGCCAGAACCATTGAGCTAAATGCTTGGCCCTTTCCCTACTTCTTTTTGGCAGGGACTGCAGAGTCTGAACTCCCCCTTCCAGGATAACCCCCCCCATGTAAATGCATTCCCCGATTCTCCCTCCCCATCCAGGGGATGTTTTCTATCGTCAAACAAAAGCGCTGCTAATTCTGTGTTAGAGTCATCTTTTGACCCCCGCTGCTGCTCTGTGATGTGTGCCTGTTGGCCACGCTTTGAAGAAACTGTTCTCTTCCTTTTCCCAGAGCTGTCTGGCTTTTGCTTTGTTATATTGTATCCAGACGTAATTTGCATCTCACATCACCTGGAAGTGTACAGTTTAATTTGCTAAATGTTTTCAGTGAGTTGTGCAACCTGTACAACCATTGAAGTTTAGGACATTTTTGTCCTCCATAAAAACGAACCCTGTAATCCCTACATGACAGTCTTTCTCTTTCCTCCCTGCAATCCTGGGAGCCACCAGCCTGCTACTTCCCGTCTGGACATTTTCCGTGAGTGGAGTCCTAGTGTGTGGCCGTTGTGTGGCTTCTTGCCCTGGTGTAGTGTTTTGGGTTCACCTGTATTTTAGGTGTGCCAGTATTTCATTCCTTTTTGTTGCCAAGTAAGAATCTATTATCGGTATACACTGTACTATATTTTATGAATCCGTTTATCTGTTGTCAGACGTTTGGATTTTCTCTACTTCTTTCTGTAGGAATCATGCTCTGTGAGCATTTCCCCGGGGTGCATACCCAGGGGCGGATTGTGGGTTGTAGGGCAGCGCTGTGTCAGCCTGCTGAGGAACTGCCACCCTGCTCCAAAGCAGCCGCCATTGCGGATTACCACCAGCATTACAGAGGGGCAATCTTCCCCACGTCTTTGCCAACATACTGTAGTTTGGGGTATGGAAATGAAATCTCGGTCTCTTTTTTTTTTTTTAGGTTTTTTGAGACAGGGTCTCACTTTGTAGTTCAGGCTGGCCCTGAGCTCAGCCTCCAACTCACATCACAGCAATCCTCTTGCTTCTGCCTCGAGTGCTGGGATGACAGGCGTGAGCCACCACGCCCGGCACTGTGGTATGTGGTACTGATTGCTGCTGGGCGTGAGTCTCCACACCCAGTATGGTATGTGGTTTCCGGGGATCGAACCCGGGCCCTTGCGCTTGCAAGACAGGCGCTGGAACCACTGAGCCAAATCCCCAGCACCCACTTTAATTTATCTTAAAGTTGATTGTGTTGAAGCACTTTAGAGAAAAAAAGGGGAAAGAGAAATAGACCTTTGCTCCACTGAAGAAAGACTTCCAGATTCTGTCACCAAAGTTTTGGTGTCTGAGGAGAAAGTATTTCTATTAAAATTTGCTCAGACTGATGAAAATTCTCTCTGGGTCTGTGCCCCACTCCCAGGGGATTGGCCCCACTGTTCTTGGAACCCAGTGTTTGGACTTAGTCATTTTCCTGTACTGATGAAAAGTTTTATATTTATTATTCTATGTTGTATTATTTCTGTAACAGAATTATGTCATAGATACATTATTATTAATGTATTTATAATTATTATTACTCACTGTGTAGCCCAGGCTCAAACTTTGAGCCATCCTTCTGCCTCAGTCTCCTGAGTGCTGGAATTATAGGTGTGTGCCACACTGCCTGGCTAAAACTTATATATATATATATATTTAAGACAGGGTCTTGCTTTGTAGTTCAGGCTGGCTTTGAGCTCAGTCTCAAACTCACATCACAGCAATCCTCCTGCCTCTGCCTCCCAAGTGCTGGGATTACAGGCGTGAGCCACCATGCCCGGCACTGTGGTATGTGGTACTGGTTGCTGCTGGGCGTGAGTCTCCATACCCAGTATTGTATGTGGTTACCTGGGGATTGAACCCGGGTCCTTGTGCTTGCAAGACAGGCGCCGGAACCATTGAGCTAATCATCGGCCCAAAAGTTTTATATTTAATATCTAAATTCAGTACCTTCTTCTTTTAGATTATTGATTTAATGGTACTGTTATACTTAACTAACGTTTTTATTACTTTGTTTTTTATTTATTTAATTTTTTTGAGACAGGGTCCAAAAGACTTATTCAGGCTGGCCTTGAATTCACTTTGTAGCCCAGGCTGGCCTTGAACTAATGGTAATCTCTTGCCTCAGCCTTCCCACCTGCTGGGATTACAGATGGGAAGCATGAGATCCTGCTTTACATGGTAATTTTAAATTAATTCAAATGGTTGAGAGGATTTTATTGCATAGTATGTGGTACTAGTTTTACTGGGTAAAGTATTGTAATAATTTTGACAGTAGTGGTTTCTAAGAAAAAGAATTGTACTTTTTTTCTCAATATTCTAATCTGAAAAAAAATGTTAAAACCCTTACACTTTAGTAGTGGTTTCTGGTTTGACAGATTATATGGAAGATTGGAAGCGAAATTCTATTTTATCACCCCAGGAGCAGTGTGGAGACATTCAACAGCTTTGCAGACCAGATGAAAAACATTGGCGTCTTGAACTATTTGAAGGTGAGTGCAGCAGCACGTGGTTTTCTGTTTGTGAAACGTGTCCATGATGAGGTGGGTTGTGACGGAGCAGGGCTGAGACATCTGAAGGAACTTTGCTCCCTTCTACCCTAAAGCAGTGCACTGTCGCCGATTTCTTCTGGGTTCCCCGGTCACCAGTCACTGATAGAGCTGGCTCCTCTTTGGCTTTTGTGAATCGCACTCGCTCCGCACTGGTCTGCAAGCCCCTGAGTCTGTCCTGTGTCCCAGGTGTTACACATGCCCTGCACACACCGTGTTTAATGCTGTCTGACTCTCCAGGCTGTATCCCACAGCGGCTGCACCACACAGCTTCTTAATTTCCAAGACAGTTGCTCTGTTTGGAGTTGACTTAAGATCTTACTCATTAGGGGAAGGAAGACTTCCCGGATGTGCATTAGGTGCGAGGGGCTCTGGGGATCTGACTGTGGCTCCCGGAAGGAAGAGCTCCCTACGGAACGAGCAGGGGGCAGTAGCCTCCAGCACGTTGTGGTTCCTCATCCTTTCTTTTTCAGAAAGAAGCTGGGTAGCCGTTGGATCTGGGAGGTTGGGTGGACTTTCAATGACCGTGCAGGTTAGGCTCCTTCTGGCTTGTGGAGTCTTCTGCACAGAAGTCAAGAAACTGGATAGGAGCCTCACTTCTGCTCCAGGGTCTGAGGCCTGGTCAGGATGAGCAGTGAAATGTGTTTTACTGTTAGCGATGTTGAGAACACATTATTTTCTGGGCAGTGTACCGCACATGTTTCTTGCAGTAAGCGGCAAGTGGCACGCATTTCTTACAGTGTATTGTGGGCTAGGTCTGACCATGCTGGGGCGGAGGCTTTATCTTCCAGGCCATGTGCACCATCGGAGGGTCTCAAGTCAGGTCCAGGGCGAGTTGGCCAGGTCAGTTGAAAAATGCCTGAAGCAGTTTGCTGAGAGAGCTGTGGACTTTGTGGTGCGACTCTCCTGTCCCTTGAGTCACACTTGCTCTGCTCTCCCCAGCGTAAGCCTGCCCCTGCTGTGCTCATTATCTGAGTGATTAACTTTATTGTTTCTCCTGTTTCTGGGATACACTTTCCACCTGAATTCAAGCCATTCTTCCGCACCTCATATTAAGCTGAGCTTAGTTGACGCATATTGAATAATTGGTGATTATCTGCTATTGACAAAGCAGACAGTGTCTGAACTAACCCCAGCAGTGCCCTCTGAGTGCTAACTACCACTCGTCTCCTCTAGCCAGGGAGACTCATACAAGGGAATAACCTCAGCTTATTTGCTTTTAAATGCAATTTTATTTTTCTTTCTCGTTGTCTACTGTTGGCGAGCTCACATTCCTCAGCGCTCATTCACACAGTGTTGGTTGCTCTGCCTGGGCAGTGTCACAGTTTTCTGTGCTGCCCAGGACTTAGCCCATGAGGGCCCCAAGTTCTGAGCGTCACTCGAGGCTGTCGGGGACTTTGAGGTCAGTGGCCTCTCCTTGTTTTTGGTGCAGATCTCCTTACAACACGCACTGTACCTTGTTCACCACGGGATGCTGGAGGAGGCGAGCAGGAACCTCGGCCAGGCAGAGACGTGGCGGTACGGGGAGAAGTCGTCTTCTCAGGAAGTGCTGATCAACTTGGTTCAGGCCTATAAAGGGCTTTTGGAGTATTACAGTTGGTCTGAAAAGAAGATGGAATTGTCAGAGCTCGGTGAGTGAACCCGAGTGAACTTGTTCCTAAGAGACTGACGGACAGAAGGCATCTTAAGGCCCGAGCCCGTTACCTGCCTGGTGCTCACTTCGTCGCGATGGTGTAGAGAACAAGCATTTGTTGGCTTTAAATCTTGTTTGTGCTTTATATTTCTTTTGACATGGGGTCTTGCTATGTAGCCCAGGCTGGCCTTGAGTTCATAGCAGTCCTTGTGCCTCGGCCTTCTGAATGCTGGGATTGTAGGTTGGCAGCACCTTGCCTGGCATCCTTTATAGTTCTGATACAGCAAATCCTTTCAGCTGTTAATTAGGTGGTTCCTTTATTAAGTTGATTACCATTTCAGGTGCATTGTTTTTTTCACATAATTTTGTCAGAAGTAAAGCTGTACAGTCATCAGAGCAGTGGCAGCGTTTTACTCAAGAACTACGATGGGAAGGTAGGGAATTGTGCTCTGTTCTGGTCAGTGCAGACACGACTGATTTCAGGGGACGCAAGAGGCACAGGGGCTTGAGCAGAGTTGGTAACGAGAAAGTACAAAAGCAGAAGGGAGGAGCTGTGCGAGCCCACCTGGCTTTCCTGGGTGGCCTGTGGGTGTCGGGCCCACACTCATCCAGGCAGAACTCGGGTGAATCCTTCGGTGACGGCAGTGGGATGCGGCAGTGTGACTGCTGTCCTTGGGTGGAAGCTTCAGACCAGTGCAGCTGGCCTTCAGTCTGCAGCAAGAGGTGGACAGGCCAAGGGGCGGAGCTTGGTAGAAGGCCTTTTCCCCCAGACATCTGTGTAACAGGAGTCAGGTGTCTTCGTGCGCTGCGCAGGCTTGAGCCCCCTGCGCGCCAGCCTGGGCTCTGCCTCACTCTGCCTCACTCCGTGGGTGTGAGTACTCGGGTGCTTGGAACTCCTTTTCCTTCAGGCGCAGTGAACTCTTAGGGATCTGCTTTTTCTCTTTTAACATTTCCTCATGTCATTTCCTATCTACTTACCGTGCATTTTCAAGTCCATATTAGTAGGTGCTTAGCCGATCCTCTCGGAGACACCGATGCTCCTCTGGGTAGGGGTTTCTGCTGAACGTGTCAGCTGTTGCGGACAGCTGGCGGAGTTCCTTTCCTTTTAAACCTTTAAGGTTGTGAAACAAAACATACAGAAAAAGTGTGTGGAACAAATACGAGATACAAGGAACGCATTTAAATTGAACATCTGGAACTACCACCCAGACTGAGGGATATCGCATTTATACACAAACATTGAGGTTTTTGGTGCTTTTGGAGCTGCTTTCCTAATTTCGTTTTTTAATGGTGGACCCGGCTGAACTCCTTTATTCTAGTAGTTTTTCAAGTGGATGCTTAGGATTTTCTATTTACAGGATCCTATCATCTGCATAGAGATAATTGTGCTTTTTCCTTTCACTCTAGATGACTTTCCTGTTGTTTTCTTGTTTAATTGCTTTGGCCGAAGCCTGTGGTGTAATGAGTAGAAATGAGAGGATTTTTGTGTTTCTAATTGGAGGGGAAAGCGTGCAGCCTTTGCTCATCGAGCTTGGTGGTAGCTGTGGGCTTTAATGGATGCCTTATATCAGATTGAGGGAGCTTCTTCTTTTCCCAGATTGTGGGGTGTTTCATCTGAAGGTTTAGTGAGTTTTTCAACTTCCTTTAATGTGTCCATGGAGATGATTCTGTGGTTTTTGTTCTTTATTCTGCTGGTCTGGGTTAGATAAACAGATCTTAGTCCTGTTGCTCCGAGCTGTTTAGCCTGCCTCACCTTCCTGGAATAGATCCCACCTGCGCCTGATGTGTAATTCTTACATGGGGCTGGACTTCTTGCTAGTGTTTTGGGGAGTTTTGTATATGTATTCTGAAGAGAGACTGAGTGGTGGTTTTTTGAGTTTTACTTACCTGCTTTTGGTGTCAGAGTAGCACTGATCTAGAGTTAGATGTGCTACTCCTTTCCATTCTCATTTTGGAAAGAGTTTGTACAGAATAAGTATTTTTCTTTGGATGTTTGTGAGCATTCAGCAGTGAGCCATCAGGATCCGAGCTTTTTGTATGGGTGTTTTAATT
>PVIR01042600.1:0-12154 GCA_004026965.1 Petromus typicus | reverse complement strand
ATCCCCTATAACCACATACAGCAATGCCAGGCATGGTGACTCATGCCCACCAGCAATCAGAACTACATATCACAGTGCCAAGCATGGTAGCTCACGCCTATAATCCCATCCTTTGGGAGGCAGAGGCAGGAGGATTGCTGTGAGTTCAAGGCTGAGCTCAGGGCCAGCCTGAACTACAAAAGTGAGACCCTGTCTCAAAAAAAAAAAAAAAAAAAAAAAAAACTAAACAAACTAAAAAAAAAAAACAGACAGATTGGCCAGTGCTTGCCACTGCTACAGGCATTCTTCATCCAAACTCTAGATCTACTTCCTTGTCCCTAAGTCCATTTCTTTCCAAAATAATAAAATGGCACCCAGAACATGGCTGCCTACCTTGATATTTCCCAGCCTCCTTTGCAGTTAGGTGAAGTCTCATGACTGAGTTCCTACCAACACGGTCTGAGAGGAAGTAACAAATTCCACATCCTGGTTTAACTCTTATGACATCACAAACACCTCCAGAATACTCTCTTCCTCCTTTCTGTTGGCTGGAATTGAGACCAACCAGTAATGCGCAGTGGGCTATGCAGGCAAAATGCTTTAAGATAGGGTGGTAAACAATAATGCATATTAAAGTCTCTCTTAAAAGCTTTCAAATACACCAGCTCAGATCCCCATGACAGACAAATTAAGTCAGAACTTTTGAGAATGAAGTGAGGCCCAGGCAGCAGGTTTTTTCCCAGCTTCCCAGGTGAATTCAATAGATGGCCAAATTAGAAATCAGTGCCAAAGACAGAACAAAATGAAAAGAGGAGACTGGAACCTGACTGATTTCCCGGGGCCAATCTGGACCTTTCTCACTGGGTGAGGGCCTCCAGTGGGCCCAGAAAACAGGTCACTCACATTATAACATTAACTTTTTTTTTTGAGACAGTCTCTCACTTTTATAGTTCAAGGTGGCACGGAGCTGAGCCTTGAACTCACAGCAATCCTCCTGCCTCTGCCTCCCAAGTGGTGGGATTACAAGCGTGAGCCACCATGCCTGGCACTGTGATATGTGGTACTGACTGCTGGTGGGCATGAGTCTCAAAGCCCAGCATTGTTGTATTTGGTTATCAGGGATCAAACCTGAGCCCTTGAGCTTGCAAAGCAGGTGCTGGAACCACTGACCTCAATCTCCGGCCCTACAGGATTAACTTCTAAAGAGCAGTTTGGATAAACTCAAACTTGAATATTCTTCTTTTTGTAGGAGCGAGGCACAGAGCTAGAGAAAACAATCCAAAAATTCATCTGGAATTGAAGAGACCTACAATGGCAAAAGGAATTCTAGGCAACAAGGACATGGCAGAGGTTTCATAATCCCCTGCTTGAAACTATACTACAAAGCCACTGTGTTACAAACAGCCTGGCACCAGCAGAGAGACACCTGAGGATCCACAGAATCGATTAGAAGATGGAGAAACAGGGTGAGGAGTTTAGCTCAGTGGTTTGGTGCCTGCCCTGTAAACACAAGGTCCTAGGTTCGACCCCTGGAAACCACATACAGCAACACCGGCCTGGTGACTCACATCCACCAGCAATCAATACCACATACAACAGTGCCAGGCGTGGTGGCTCACACTTGTCCCATCACTTGGGAGGCAGAGGCAGGAGGATTGCTGAGTTTGAGACTGAGCTTAGGACCAGCCTGAACTACAAAATGAGACCCTGTCTCAAAAAAAAAAAAAAAAGAAAAAGAAGATGCAGAAACTCCAAATATACTAAGCCACCTCATTTCTGACAAAGAAGCCAAACTCCCCAATGGAGAAAACATAGCCTCTCTACTAAGTGATTAAGTGGTCCTGGAAAAACTGAGTTTCCTTATGCCAAAGATTAAAACTAGTCCTACATCTTTCATTATACACTAAACTGAAATCACATTGGATTAAAGATCTAAATATTAAAACAAACACTAAACCTGCTGGAAGATGGGTTAGGTAGAACTCTTGAAGACATTGGCACAAGAAAAGACTTTATGGACAAAAGCTCAGCAGCACAGGAACTAGCAGAAAGAATCAACAGCTGGATCTCATTAAAAAGCTTCTTCACAGCAAGAGAAACCACCAACAGAGGGAAAAGAAAATGTGGAAAAAATTTTACCAACTGTTCGTCAAACAAAGGTCTACTATCTAGAGACCTTTAAAAAAGTCAGTACCCCCAACAGACTCAATTCAAAAGTGGGTATGGGAGGGCCGGGGATTTAGCTCGGTGGTGCCAGCGCCAGTCTTGCAAGCGCAAGGACCTGGGTTCAATCCCCGGTAGCCACACACCATACTTGGTGTGGAGACTCACGCCCAGCAGCAATCAATAGCACATACCACAGTGCCAGGCGTGGTGACTCACGCCTGTAATCCCAGCACTCGGGAGGCAGAGGCAGGAGGATTGCTGTGATGTGAGTTGGAGGCTGAGCTCAGGGCCAGCCTGAACTACAAAGCAAAACCCTGTCTCAAAAAACAAAACAAAAAAAACCAAAAACAAAATAAAAGTAGGTATCGGAAATGAACGGACATTTTTCAGATGAAGAAGTGAAAACTGCAATAAAACATAAGAAAAAATATTTAATATCACTAGCCATTCCAGAATGCAGATGAAAACAACACTGAGACTTCAATTCACTCCAGAAAAAAATGGCTGCTATCAAGAAATCAACAACTAATGCTGGTGGGGTTGTGGGGAGAAAGGAACTCCTCCTCACTGTTGGTGGGAATGTAGACTGGTGCAACCACTGTGGAAATACTGCGGAGATTCCTCAAAAAGCTAGGACTAGAGGTCCCATTTGACACTGCTATTTCCTTGCTCGGTATATTCATGAAATAATTAAAAGATTCATATCACAGCGACATATGTGCATTCAAGTTTATACCAGCTCAGTTTGTAATAGCTAAATTTTGGAAACAACCCAAATGCCCGTACTGGGAAAATAAAGAAGATATGAGGGGTTTTTATAAAATGGTATATTACTTAGCCATAGAGTTGATAGGCATTTATAGTTAAATGGATGCGCCCAAGGCCATACTTACATGTAAAATAAATATGGCACAGATGTATAAATACTGTATTATTTCTCTAGTGTGAGAAACTGAAAGTGTAAATGAGGTCCAGAATGTATGAGAGGTATTGTGAAATAAGAGGAAAATGTTCAAAGGAAAAGGGGAATGGGAGCGCAGGGGGAAGCAAAAAGGGAAAAGAAATAATCTGATGGTAAAAGGAAAAAACAGAAACAAAACTCATGTATGTACAAGGTGGGGTGGTAGGGAGGGAAGGAGAATATGAAAAAATGAGAATCAAGATACACTGTGTACAGGTACAAATTCTCAGTGACGAATGTGATCATACATGTATTCTTAAAATGTATCAATAAACTCACTTTATTTTTTAAAAGTGTTGTTTTGTGAGATGAGGTACATTTCTGATGGAGCAGAGTTTTATTTCCGAGGCCTGAAAAAACACATACTCTGTTTGGTTTGCAATCTTAATGTCCCCCAAGGGCCACCTGTTTAAGGCTTGGTCACCTGTGGTGTTCGTAGGAAGTAGTGGAGAATTTTTTCTGATACTGGGGAGTGAACCTCAGGCCTCTGCACTAAGGAACAATAAGAAACCTAACCCCCGTGACCTGTGGAGTAAGCCTGCACATTCACTGACTCCTGTCACAAAAAAAGAGCTTTCAGGACATGTCAGTGAGAGCCACCAAGGAAATTAGGAGGCAGAAATTTAAAAGCAGACACTCAAAGGAAAAAGAGTGGAAGCCCTGAGGACGAGGGGCACCTCACTTCCTGGAACTGGGACATTATGCTTCTCTTGAGGAAGTGGAAACCCCAGGAGAAGGTGCTCCCCAGGTTACAGGGGCTGCCTGCACAGGACAAGCACAAGCCCAGGGGGTGTTGGAGGGCTGGGGTAAGCACTCTTTGCATGCGCTCGGCTGCTCCTTTACCTGAGGATCAGGAGTCTGCTCTCCTCACTCAAGCTGATCGACGGGCTCAGGATTCCTGAGGAATGTGGACCGAGATGGTCTGGAAGGGGAGGTCCCTAAATGCAATCAGGGAATGTCAACATGACTGCATGATTTCCACAAGGGCCCGGAAATTGCGATCTTCTTAAAGTAGAACTGTTCATTCCCATTTTTCTTGTCTCCTTTCTACTCTCTTTTATCTCTTCTTTCCTGCCTCATACAGAGCTGTTGTTAATACTCATCCCCTGGGGACCACTGGCCAGGGGTGCTGCTGGGCACTGCCTGCCCAAAGTCTCTGCCCGCCTCTCAGCAGCGCAGTCTGCTGCCCCGGCTCAGCTCAGCTGTGGGTGGCACACCCAAGCAGATGGCAAGAAACACAGTCCTCCCTCAGTACCCAAAGGACACCGGTTCTTTACTGAGCAGACTCCATGGAGGTCCAGAGAGGAGGTGGGGACCCTTGACTCACCCCAGCCGTGAGACAGGTTGCAGGTTGGCCAACTCTCATCCCAGAAAAAGAATTTTCAAGACATGTTAGTAAGAGTCATCGGGGGATTTAAGAGGCAGGATTTTTTTTTTTTAAACTCAAGACCTTGTGCTATAACGCAGGCGTGGTGCCAGAGCTACCTCCCCCGCCCAACAGGCAGAACTTTATATGAACACTGTGAAAGACAGAGAGGATGGGCCAGACAGAGAGAGAGGGCCTAAGCTGGGTACATGAATGAGGACTTCTGGGAAAAATCTGTGGAGTCTGTGAGTGTCTGGGAAGACATGAAAGGCAGTGGTTCTTTCCGCGGAGGAAGGTGGGTGCTGGACCATTCACAGGTGACAGCCACCACTCGTGATAGCCAAGACCACTGACAAGTTAAAGGGATGAACTAGCCATGGTGGCCTGTCACCTAACACTCAGGAGGCTGAGGCAGGAGGATCTCAAAAAGTTCAAGGCTAGTCTGTACTGCACAGTGAGACCTTGTCTCAAAAAAAACAAAGAACAACAAAAAGGAATGGCCAAGGTATCTGCAGGTAAAAGGGAAAGGTCTTGGGAATTTTTACTAGATTGGTATTCTATAGCTGCAATTTTTATTAAAAGTGCCATTTTTAGAATTATTTTCATTGTTTCCTTCTATTTTTTATTTCTTTTATCCAATCTCACTTCCGGACTCCCCATCTAATTCCAGCACTTGGGAGGCTGAGACAGGAGGATCATCAGGAGCTGAAGGCCAGTGTGAACTACATAACAAAACCATTAATTAATTAATTAATTTAATTAAAACAGCATGATATTTTCCTAGAACCTGTCCTCCCGTACCCTCTAAGTCATCCCTGCATGACATAATACCCACCAGAATGCTATCATTATGTACGTAATGGTTGGACTATACTCGGGGATGGTGGAAAGAAAAAAATTCTGTGCATATACAGTTCTGACAGAAGTGTTTCAGGCCTCAGCTGCCTGAGTCTGCAGATACGGAGCTCAGGTCTGGAGGGTTCCGAGGTCCACCCCTTAAAAGCCCCACCACCTCTCACTCCACACCAAGGACCAAGCCTGCCACACCGGAACCTGCAGCAGACAAAGCAGGTCACGGACACAGCCGTGACTGAAAGTGTGAAGAGAAAGAGACCCCAGATGACAAGGGCACCACGAGACTTGGGGAGGAGGAGCACGCTGGGGTGGATACAGTTGTCTTAAGTAGCAGTAACAGTAATAAAAGGCTAAGATGTACACATGATGTGCCAGGTGCTAGTCCAAGTCTTTCACTTGTATCAGTTCACTTAATCTTCAACTCTATCAAGCACTTACTGTCATGAATCCTATTTTAATGAAACAATAACACCTAACTAGTGTGACATACAGCTAGTAAGTGGTCTGAGACTATTACACCAGGTGCAGTGACACTCACCTGTGATCTCTGGAGGCTGAGGCAGGAGGACTGCAAGTTTAGGTCCAACCTGGGCTACTCAGCAAGACCCTACCTCAAAATTTAAAAAAAATTAGGGGCCGGGGAGTTAGCTCAGTGGTTCCGGCGCCTGTCTCGCAAGCGCAAGGACCTGGGTTCGATTCCCCGGTAACCATATAACAATACTGGGTGTGGAGACCCACACCCAGCAGCAACCAGTGCCACATACCACAGTGCCGGGTGTGGTGGCTCACGCCTGTAATCCCAGCACTCGGGAGGCAGAGGCAGGAGGATTGTGATGTGAGTTTGAGGCTGAGCTCAGGGCCAGCCTGAAACACAAAGCGAGACCCTGTCTCCAAAAACCTAAAAAAAAAAAAAAAAAATTAAAAAATTAAAAGGCCAGGGGTGTGATTCAGTGATGAGCACAAGATCCAGAGTTCAATTTTCAGAACCAAAAGAAAAAAGATGAGGAGGAATAGGAAAGGCAAATGGAGGAGGGAGGGAGGGAAAGGAGGAAGAGAAGGAGAGGATTAGCACTGCAGGAAAATCCATTTCCAGAGGTGACTTTGCACATAGCTATCAAGTGCTTATTTGAGGGAACGCGAATGTACAACTTGACCTTTGAACAAGCAAGCTAGCTAAGCAACTCATTTCCAGTTTAGTGCCAAGAGAAACTACAACAGAATATAGAAAAGTGAAATCTCCTCCCCACGCATCTGTAAAGACGAGTGATTTGAGAACATAATCCATCCCCGTAGGAGGAGATCAGAGCCTGCGGGTCTGATACCATCCCCCTCCGCTAGAACCCTTCAGCCTCCTGAGGACTCTCCTTCCTGGGCCCCGACACACAGATGCTGAGCACAAACACGAGTCCCCTGGGACTGGGTGGGGGTAGGGACACTGCCAAGAACTGTTCTTTTTGTTGTTTGTTGTTACCAAGCGACTTTGGGGATTAAAATCATTAAAGACAAAAGCAGCTGTTAGGTACTTAGCAAATGCAGCTAATCAGCCTGGGACCGTGGGGAGGAATTTAAATACACCCGCTGGGCCTCGGGGCTGACGGCGGCTCCTTCATTCCCTGTGGACCAGGTAATTAGAAAGACCTGGGTAATCTCTACAGCTGAGTAATGGGGGGCAGTGATCCCTCACGGGTGCCCCAGATCAACGCTTCAAAGTGTGTCAGGCTGAGAAATATCACAGGTAAAACAGTACATGTGCGGTGGTGCAAGTCTGTAATCCCTGCTACTTGGGTGGCTGAGGCAGGAGGATTGATTATGCTCAGGAGTTTGAGGGCAACATGGGGATGAGACAGAGAGATGATAGAGAGCAGATGGATGGATGGACAAATGGACAGATGGACGGATGGATGGACGGATGTGAAGCTGGGCATGGCCCAGTGAATCGTCTTTTCAATGAAACCTGAGCCAATGAGATAAGTTATTTGCACAAGAATTGAATGTGATGTGCTTGGGACCCATTCTCAATCTGTCCAATAAGGACAATTCCCTAAGGAAGCACAGGGTGACAAAATGAGGAGCAGCAGGATCCTGGAAGGATCAAAACAGCTGCCAACCAAACCTTCATCAGACTTGGCAAAAGCGCCACAATCCGTCCTGGCCTGGGGGAGGAGGGGGCACAGCTCTCTGTCACAGCATCCTGAAACTTCACGCCCCGGAACAGACCACTCACTCTGTCTGTACAACAACCCGGGGAGCTGGTTACTATTATTATTCCTATTTCACATGTACGGTAACTGGAGCTCAGAGAAGGCTAAATAATTTACCCAGATCTATCCCTGAACCATTTGAATGTACTCGTTTACAAGCTTGCTTGGTGCTTGCATGGGAAGCCGCTTATGACTGCCAGACGCCTGAGGCTTTACAATAATAATAAATTCTCCCACAATCCCCAAACTGTGTAGTGCAAACAACATCAAAAGCCACATTCCTTCAGCTCCAAAGAACACACACAAGTTCTGAATCACTAATTTCAGGGTTGACGCTGAGAATCTGTGTTTGTCTAAAGCTCCTCTGTTACATTTTAGATTAAAAAATGGGACCCCTAAAAGTCTGACATCTTCAGACTTTTAGGGGAAAAGCCCCTTTGGGGCTGCTGACCTCATACATGGATGAATCTATGGATGAGTTCAGAGTGAATGTTCCATGAGGATGGGGGGACTGGTTGGCAGAAGTAAGTTACCAGGGCATGACTTGGGGGGTTCCTGTCCCCACATCCCTGCTCACCTTGCTACCTTAGTGCCACAAGGTGAGATGCTTTTTGCTGCCACATCTACCACCGTATTTCTGCCTTGGAATCATTGCACAATGGACTGAACCCTCAGAAACCACAGGTCAAGTAACTTTCTCCTCTAAATTGTGTATGTCAAGTATTTTGTCCCCCAAACAGAAAGTGACTAACATCTCCCAATGCTGCTATACCAACAGATCATAACGGCACAGCAAAGACAAACTATTTTATTCTTTTCCTCCCCCAAGAATTGGAAACTAAGGAGCTGGGGAGTTAGCTCGGTGGTTCCGGCGCCTGTCTTGAAAGTGCAAGGACCCGGGTTTGATCCCCGGCAACCACATACCATACTGGGTGTGGCGACTCACACCCAGCACCAACCAGTACCACATACCACAGTGCCAGGCATGGTGGCTCACACCTGTCATCCCAGCACTCCGGAGGCAGAGGCAGGAGGATTGCTGTGATGTGGGTTGAAGGCTGAGGTCAGGGCCAACCTGAACCACACACACAAAAAAGCGAGACCCTGTCTCAAAAAACCTAAAAAAAAGAACTGGAAACTAAGCACAGATTTCCAAGTTCTATTCCTATTTTAAATCACCATGTCAATGGCTTGGCTTCCTAAAACTTTTTTTCCCTTTCTGAACTGTTCCATTCTCTTGGAAATTGGCTATATTCATATATTCAGGAATTTTTTAATAGGTAAAGTCTCTTTCAAAATGGGATTGGCCCTAGGAAGGTGTCATGATTTCAAAGAGCAGTTGCCATGAAATTGTGGGACATGGATGCCACTTTTGCAGCTACTGAGACAGCTGTCACAGTCCTCTATCGTGTCTTATTCTCAGGCTTTAATCCAAGATAACATTTATGGAGGCAGCAGAGAGTGAAGGTGGAAGCCTTTTGTGCTTGTTTCAACAAGAACTTTCCACTGCCTCCAGGTAAAAACAGCCCAAGCCTGGGGGGATTTTCTAATCAGTAGCAAAACTCATTTAAGCACCCCAAATACTTGGGAAATATATTCTGGTTGCAAACCCAGCTCCAGGCTGAGAAATCATCACATTCTAAAAGCAAGACAAATCCGGTTCACAAAGAAGAAATACAGATGGTCAATAAGCAGCATATGGAGATTGTTTGATTTTAATGGTAAATAAAGTATTAAGCAATACAACACTCTCCATATAGGAAATTAGTAAAAAGTGAAAATGAGTACTAGTACTGCTATGGTTTAGATGTTTAAAATGTCACTTCAAAAAAATCTCCCGGATGTGGAGTTGACTGGGCCTGAAGTACTGTACTCCTAAGTGAGGTCCTGCCTGACTGTTGTTAGGAGAGGGAGCCTGGGAGGAAGCGGACACTGGGGCCATGGGCTGGAGGGTACACTCTTGTTGCTGCACCTAGCTCCCCTTCCTTGTTACCATGAGGTTAGCACATTTCTTCCACTGTACCCCACCTCCATGCCAACCAGCCATGGACTGAATTATCTAGGGCCTTGAACGAAAATAAAACTCTCCTCTTATACGTGTGGAAGTCAGAAAGGAGCTAAAAACATCCTGGAGGAAAGACAGCCTCGTTCATAAAAGTCCTGCTGAGAAAAATGGCTATGCAGATGCGGAAGACTGAATCTAGAGTCCTGTCACCGTGCACGAAACTAAACTCAAAATGGATCAAAAGCTAAATGTGAAAATTAAACTTTTAGAGGCCGGGGATTTAGCTCAGTGGTTCTGGTGCCTGTCTTCCAAGTGCAAGGACCTGGGTTCGATCCCTGGTTAACCACATACAATACTGGATGTGGAGACTCACCCCAGCAGCAACCAGTACCACATACCACAGTGCCGGGCGTGGCGGCTCACGCCTGTAATCCCAGCACTCGGGAGGCAGAGGCAGGAGGATTGTGATGTGAGTTTGAGGCTGAGCTCAGGGCCAGCTTGAACCACAAAAGCAAGAAACCCTGTCTCAAAAAAAAAAAATGAAACCTTTAACCTCCTAGAAAATAAGTAAAACTCTTGAAGTCACAATAAGCAAAACCTTTCCAAACAGAATCCCAGTGGTACAGGAGCTAATCCCAGAATCAATAAATATGATTATATTAGATTAAAAAGCTTCTGTACAGCAAGAGACACAACCAACAGAATAAAAAGGCAAAACACCAAATAGGAAAAAAAAAAGTTTTGCTAGTTTTTCCTCAGACAGAGCACTAATACCCAAAATATAGAAAGAAGTCAAAAATATAAGATTCAATCAAAAAATGGACAACTGAAATGAAAAAACAATTCTTAAAAGAAGTACAAATGGCTAATAAAAACAGGAAGAAATGTTCAACATCACCAGCCATTAGAGAAATCCAAACTAAAACAACACTGAGATTTCAGCCTACCCAGAAAGAATGGCCATCTTCAAAAAATCAAATAACAAACACATGCTGGTTAGGCCACAGGGAGAGGAACCTTTCTATATTGTTGATGGGAATGTAAACTAGAACAACAACTATGGAAATAACTACTTAGATTCCTCAAGAACGAAACACTGGAGGTTCTATTTGACCCAGCTTCCACGTAGTTAAAGTCACAATGCGGTGATCTGTGTTTACAGCAGCACGACTCATATTAGCTATCTTGGAATTGGCCTCTACATCCATCAACAGATAAGTGAATGAAGAAAATGTGGTATTTACACACAACGGAGGACGACTCTGCCATAAAGATGGATAGATGAGTCATCCGCAGAAAAACGGATGAGACCTGGAGACCATAATGTTAAGTGAAATAAATCAGACACACAAAATTTAAATATCACAGTTTCCCTTACATCAGAAACCCAAATTGTAAATAAATAACAAAAATAGATAAGAGGAAGTAGGAAGAGCTTTCTCAGAGGGGAAGGGAGGAGATGGAAGAAGAGGAGGGGAAGGAAAGGGTAAGGAAATGAATACAGGAATAGGGTGTGTGACATACACGTGCCGACTCGATACGAGGATGTAAACATGTACCGCAAACATGTGCTAATAATGAGGAAAACATAAGGAGTCGTGGGGTCAGGTTGTCGCAGCAATGAGAACTCTAATGCAAATGCCAGGTGTTGCTGTGGTGTGGGGCAGATAAGGACGCTGACCACTGCACAGAGAATATCTTTTGAGACTCAGTCGATGCAGGTGACGGGATTCCAACTCTGAAATAGTTTAAAGGGGAGGAGAGGGAGATTGGCCAGCTAATAATCCCGGGGGGCCCAAGAGTTCGCAGGCTCAGAATACAGCTGAATACCGGGCTGCTGTAAACGGTCTCCAACCCACAAGGCCCCCAGCCCGCAGGCCTGGCCTCGGGACCGGAAGCGGAAGCAGACCGGATCGCCTTTCTAGGATGTAGTGCTCCCCCGCAGATGGGATATTTCCCCACCGCACCCATCCCTAATCCAGAATTCAAAATCCAAAAGTTTCTTAAAGCCGATATGATGTCTCAAGTGGAAAATTCCATACTGTGAGCCTTCATTTCATGCAAGAAGTTAAAATATTAAATTAAAATGAACGTGCATAAGGTATATATGAAACAAATGAATTTCATATCTAGATATGGGCCCCATTCCCAAGATATCTCATTAGGTACACATGAATATTCTAAAATCCTAAACAATCCAAAATACTTCTGACCCCAAGCTGTTTGGATAAGGATACTCAAACAGTACCGGGCTTGGTCCTCCAATTTGCTTCGGCCAGTGGAATATTGGCAGATAGGAATAACAGACATAAATGTGACCTACAATGTAGCATTCTCCCACGACAAGAGTATGCCTGAGAAGTTGCTTCTTCTTTGTCTAGGGCCATAGGACAAATGAATATGGAGCAGAATACACACAACCCTTAATTTGGAACTAATTTAACCCAACTAATCCACAGCCTGAGCAAAGTCACCTATCCACGTCCTGAACAGACCAGCTGAGCCTGCAGATCATAAGCACAAAATAGACTTATTATTGGTGGAGTGGAATACTACTCAGCCATTAAAAAGAATGCAGTCTTGTCAGCTGTGATGACATGGATGGAATAAAGGGTCATGAC
>PVIR01042599.1:0-12165 GCA_004026965.1 Petromus typicus | reverse complement strand
CCCGGTAACCACATAACAATACTGGGCGTGGAGACCCACACCCAGCAGCAACCAGTACCACATACCACAGTGCCGGGCGTGGTGGCTCACGCCTATAATCCCAGCACTCGGGAGGCAGAGGCAGGAGGATTGTGATGTGAGTTGGAGGCTGAGCTCAGGGCCAGCCTAAACCACAAAGTGAGACCCTGACTCAAAAAAAAAAAAAAAAAAAAAAAAAAAAAAAAAAAAAAAAAAAAAAAAAAAAAAAAAAAAAAAAAAAAAAAAAAAAAAAAAAAATTCCAGGGTATTGAAAGCATCAGGTATCAGTATCAGTACATTAGAAGGGAAAGATACCCAAATAGTAATAGATAAATAATATAGTAAAGGGGCTAAATCTAGCCTTTTCAATTATAACTATCTATGTGAATGGACACAATTCACTAATCAAAACACAAGATTAGAAATCCAATGGTATTCTCCATACCAAAAATTCCATAGATACTGACAATGTTCTACTTGTTTTATCAAATGATGGTTCTTTTTTCACATTTTGAAACTGGATCTGTTTCAGGTATGCTGCATCATTTCTTGCTGTACTTCTCTTGGTACCTGTACACAGTGGAGTGACTGGTACATTCAAGAATCAACATACCAATGATTGTTCTTTGACATGCACCACTTTGTGATATTATTGTATTATACATTTTGTGCATAGTTATATATATTATCATGTCACAATAAGTAGTAAAAATAAATGACTTTTAATGCTGAATTATACATTCTAGCCCATAATGCAGATATGAGATCATGAAAGTATAGACCCAATTTAAAGAGTGGAAAAAGACAATCAACACATACAACCTGTGTTGCATCTAAATAGTATCCTAAGATTATTTTTTTTATTCTTTCAATTCATAAATATGCTACCATTAAAAAGTTAAATGCCAATTTTAAATGGATGGTAATAGTAGTTGACATGGAAAATATGTTTAATAAGAATTTAACCACAAAGACACAGTATAGAGAGATTTTTTTTTTTTTTACTCACAACCCAGGTAAAGTTGGATTTAATTAAACAAGCCCTTATTGATATCTACTATATCCTAAACCTATATGAAGTAGACAAGATAGATATGATATTTGTTCATTAAAGGATTTCATTGTCTATCATGGGCATCACAGACACAGGTAAGTAATAAGCTTTGTGTGGTTCTTTATAGCTTCTCTACTTTTGAATTCTTGACATTAAAGCCATAAAGTGGTTTGAAAGAGAGTTTCTTCCATTAGTTCCCAGGCAGAGAGAGGGCAAGTCAATTTATATCCCTCAAGGGATATGCCAAAAGCTGATCTCCCAATCTTACAATTTCAGGAAACTGGGTCAGTCTGGTAGTCTGAAAGAGTCAAGAAATAAAAATCTGGAAAAGGTAGAATATTTAAGTCTGAACATAGTAAATATAACCATCATTCATTGCCTGTTTGGGTTCATATTTGTAAGCAAGTGTTGCCTCTTTAAAACTTTAAAATAAAAATTCCTCATGTCTATTTTCTCAGTATGGTTAGTTTGTCTAGACAATTATATCAAAGAATTAAGAAGTTAGATCAATTTTCCATTTGGGCAGATGAGATCTATACATTCATATACAAGTGATAGCAAAAATAAGATGAATAAAAATTCATTTCTGAATCAACTTCTTTTGCTCAGATAAACTGTAATGAGTGTGATCACTTTTATTTTGTCTTGGTCTTTGAACGTGTATTACAAAGATTGCTCAACTTCTTTTTTTGTTGTTTTTATACAAAAAGGTGTTAAAATTCTAAAGATATAAAGATTCTTTCAAAATCAAAGCTAATTCCTAAGTGTGATGTACTTTAGAAGCAAAGCTCAAATGAAATAGTAAATCCTCCCAGAAGTCTTCTGAAAGAAGTTAATCTTCATCATAAAAATTCTACTTGTAAATAATGTGCCCCTGATTTTTCTTTTTAGTCTGTCTTCAATTATTTCTGTGAGTTGAGGTGTAAACTATGTCCAGCTGTCTGCTGTGATTTCGCTGTGCTCTTATTTTTTTCTAATTCATCTTTTTTATTTCTCACCACTTTGCAGATTTCAAAACTAGCCAGAGTTCTCTGCAGTCCTCCCATAAAGAGGCGACATCTGTTTCCCCATGACGTTATGACTTAATTTGGTCAGGAGCATCTAGCAGAAATGATATATTCTAAACCCAGGCCCCAATATTCTTGCATATTTGCATTCTAAGTCTTTAAAATCAGCTGTCATGTAACTAGACAAGATGTGTGGCCAGAGCACCTTCACTGCCTCACTAATAGCCGAGCGGCTGCCAGACAGGGAAGGCCTTCTAGACAGTCTGTGCCGGAGAGCTTCACAAGCTCAGCCAAGGCCAGCTGCCCAGAGACTCCTCAGTTAGAGGCTTGGCTCTAGGCCACACTGTTTCAGGTCACTCATTACAGAGCAGATCAGGACTACATCGCTCTATTCTCCATTCATTCTCCCTTTCCCTGTCCACTCTGGCCAGTACTGCATCAATTCTAATGTGAAAACACGTCTACTCAGAACTCCCTTAGCTTCACGTCTCTTGGCTTCATGTTGAAGTATATGTGAACATGTACTGTATGCACTGTCTTTGTAACAGAGCAAAGAGATAAAATTACAGTTTATGTAAAAAAAAAAAATCCAGTTGCTCAATGTTGTTAGAAGGAAAAGGGAGGTAGTACAATGTTTGGCGTATTACAAAAATTCACATCAGTTATATTTTACTAAAAAACAGAGTAAATGTTGAAGATCCTAAGGTGTGTGAAGTCTTTTTTTTTTTTAAATCAATCAATTCTTTAATTAAAGACAAGTCAATTTAATTGTTTATCTTTAAGCATTTTTTTTTTCTTCCACGGTCACCAGACAAAAAAACAGTTACCTGAGTGAATCATAAAATGGTCGGATCCGGATATGGTCCCTGTATCAGTTTCACTTTCTGTTTTCTGGTTTGCTCATCTGCACTCATCTCTATTCTTGTCTGGTGTAAGCTCACTGAGATTTATGTACCTTAGGTATTTGTTCAGTTTTCTGCGTTTCTCATGTCAGTGCAACAAAGACTCAACAGATCTGACATGTAATGGGCCTTTAAGAAATCATTTATAAACTGAAATTTCTTCTAAGGCTCAAGGTTGTGCCAATCAGAGATGATGTCAGTTTGGCTTCATGTTAGCAGAGATGCATGCATATATAGAGGTAAAATAATAATCATAATACACTTGCTGTTTGACCTCAGTTTACGGCATGAATATTGGTAAATTAAATCATTTTATAATCTTTTTATAAAGCATTTTATTGTTCAAAAAACATATATATTAAGCAACACACCATAACCAGCCACACAGGGCAGTGAGGTGGCTACTGAGGTTGCTGGGAAGGACAGAACAGTGGCCAGTTCTGATGCACATCTGGGTCAGTCATGCTGCATCCACAACCTCCTCGCTTGCCCTGGACAAGAGAATGCTTCATGCAATAATGCTGTTCTCACAAAGTGTGGTGGCACAACTTGTAATTGCCAATGGCTGAGGCAGATCACAAGTTCAAGCTCAGCCTAGGCAAGTTAGCAACTTAGTAAGAGCTTGTCTAAAAACAAAAAATAAAAATGGTCTCTGGTGGTAGCTCAGTGCAAAGGCCCTGAGTCCAACACTCAGTACCACCCAAACTAACCACCCAACCCTTGCTGATGTGTTCAAACAGCAGTTTCCACTTATGAACACAGAGGAGTAAAGGTCCTTCTGCCCTGCTAAAGGACCCGGTATTTAGATCTTCATGGTTTTGAATAACACAGTGACAGACAATGATTTAGGGCAGTGAAGCTTTGAGGTTTTCCTCAGTTTTTAGAAACAGAGATTGGTCTTCATTCACCTCAGCTGAGAGGAACTTTCAAAAAGGAAGGGTCAAGGGAAAGTGCTCTCATACAAGACAGAGCTCTACAATGAGTAGCATTAACATGAATGTCACATTTTATTTTCAAGGAACTACTATTGATATTCTCTTTGCAAAAGAAAGAAGAGATTGCTAACTAACATTTAACATTTTACACTCTTCCCACTTTTCACAGTATCAGGAATTGAATTTGGGGCCTTTACATTGAGCTACTTCTCTCTCAGCCCATTTTATTTTGCATTTTTGGATAGAGTATCTCTAAGATCCCAGGCGAGGCTCAAATTTCTGAACATCCTATGTCTGCCTCCCAGGATCACAGGCCTGTACCTGGCTAATACTTTACACCAGGCCTGGCTAATACTGTTTTTTGAAACTTTATTGCCAGAGGTGGAGATCACATTGCTGGGACATCTAGTTAAGTCTTAGAAATCATCTTCCTTTAACTGAGTTGATTCTTGCTTCCTCAATACCCAGTATACCTAGGTAGCACCTTCCTCTCACCCCCATGTGACCACTTCCTGGGGGTTTGTCCATTGCCAGCTGTATCCTCTTTCTACTTTATCAATAATGCACAGAAAATGGAAATCTACTTGATGCCTTTCCCATTCAAAATGCCACTGTGATAGATACTTGTTTGTTAGATTTATCAATCAGTGAATCATTATGTATATCCACAATTGCATTAGTTACTATGATACATCAATAACAAATTGAAATAATTTACTGTTTAAAACCATCTGACAATATTTTATAAAATAAACTCCTCTAGTGATGATCTTAATATAAATATTTTGATATTGACAGAGCTGCTTTGCAAAAAGTTGGACCCACAAAAACTGACTTTTAGGCATTTCATTCTTTGTGTACTTAGTTAGACAGCAGTTTACACAAATCCTAGAGGTTTTTTTTATAGTAAAAATATGGCTGCTCATGAATCTTTCTTTATAGGTTTCCTCTGTTAAAATCACTCATTTGGTCTCTTCCAGAGAAGCTGTCTGAGATTCAAGCATGTAGAATCAAACTTACCATGATTTACATCAACCAGTAACATATTGAGAGCATTTTACTCAAGTGTACACATGATAAATTTGGTTCAGAGAAAATCAGGTAGATCTTATCTCACTTCTATGGGTCTATGTGATTCAAATGATAATAACTAAATTTTTCTCTGGGTCACATATGACATAAAAAAGATGTAATCAGATGTTAAAAGAGAAGTTAGCAAAGCACCCTTATTAATTAACATCAACCGTACTTTGTGTCATAACCATAGTTATATTCCCTTAGGGAAAATAAACATTGACTAAGAAAAAAAATAAAAACATGCTAATGTATGCCAAGATTTTTTTTTAGCTACTTAAACAGGCATCATTAGTTCTATTGACAATATAGCAGCAACTAAAATATTAAACTCAGTAAATATTTTAATGCAGTTAGCTCCACTTTGTTAATGCAATCAGGTTTCCTACAAACATCTCTAACTCTGATCTTAGAGGATTCCAGGGACTGGGTGAGGAGATGTCCACCGCTGTGCAAAGTCTATGTCTTAGTAGAAGCTATAGTTCTGTTCTTCTCTAGCACCTCTGATCAAAACTAAGCCTACCTTAAACTGTGTCTGGATTAAAAACAATTCAGATTCTTGGATTAAAAATAATTTGGTCTTATCATATTCATATGCACTGGAAGAAACAGAAAATAAGTATGAGATTTTGACTACAGATGACAAAGTTATCCTTTATATCTATCACTCTCCCTCAGTCATAAGTAATAATCTATACTAGCAGCTAAAAGTAGGAAACTTCCACTGAGAAACTTAGAAGTAACTAAGAAAAAAATTCTTGGAGTAAATTGTGTAGCCTCGCAGTAATTGAGAAAATACTTGAGTAATGCACCATCACTAAAGGAAAGTGTGAATGACTTTTTCCTTTGTTCTCACTTCACTTCCACTAAGTGAGCTTCTTGTATTTCTGGTTAAAACCAAAAAGTTTCCTTTGAACTGACTACCACATTCCAGAAACAGATACCAACCTAAAGGAAGCCAATCACATATCTTCTAACATTAATGATTAGTTCAGGAATGATCATCTCTGTGTATTCAGAAACCAGGAGGTTCAGGTCTTGAATTTTGTTCTTGAAAACTCTTTTCCATTGATCTACATGCTGAGATGGTAGAAAGCAAGAACTGCTTTTCCCCACTCTTCACTGAGGAAAGAATGAAACTCAGAACCACAGAGGGTCTCTTGATGTATCATTTGAACCCTGAATCAGTCCTTAACCTAAGTGAAATCTAAGCCTGGATGTATTCAGCTAGTTAGCTACCTGAACCTGCTTTCTTCTAAATGTAAGTAGGGATTGTCTTCTTTATGTTGAAAAAAGCTCCAAAACTTATAGATATTGGTACATATATGATCTAGAGATAGAAGTAGAAATAAAAAGACAGAAATGGAGATTTATTGAAACTATCCAATAATGAATGTTCTCATCCTACCCCTGAAATTCTCTAGAATCAGAATGATAAATGTTTGAAGGGAAGGTTAGCCATGAAGTGTTACAGATAAAGTGGTCAAATCTACAAATAAAGCTGGAAATACATTGTGTTGGCACACTGTAGGATGCCACAGTATTCCTTATAGAAGCAATGTACAGAGCAAGACAGAAAAGACCGAGATCCTGAAGAATCACTCTAATTAGTGAAGACTGTAGACTCTAGTATACCCATCAGCTTTACTGTGGTTGGGACAAAGTTGTGGCACACAATTTAAAGGAAGAGGGGTTTATTTTGGCTCACAGTTTTAGAGATTTCAGCTTCTGGTTGAGTGGTTGCTGAAGCAGAAACATCAGAGCAGAATGTCATGGAGGAAGAAAGCTCCTTGACTCATGAAGTCTGAAAGCAGAGAGCAAGGGAATATTCAGAGGAAGAGGCCAGAAACCTGATGTGGTCTGCAAAGTCACAGTCCTGTGACCTACCCAGACACTCAGAAATGTGCTATACTTATCTCCAAAGTGTCTTTCAAGATGTTCAAGTTTACTCATCATTTGTTAGTGGACTTAATAGGTCACTTCCAAGATTAAATATTATGAGTTATGCTGCAATAAACCGGTATGTGTGTATCACTACAACATGATGTCTTTAACTCTCTTGAAAAGATATCTGGTGGCCTGCTCCTAGGAGGAAAAAAAACCACACAGTATCATGGTAAATTTAATTGGCATGTTCTTTACTCCAGGGGCAAATTTCTTGTTACTTCTTTTAACCACTGGAATTCTGAATAAGTACAGAGATGATATTTAAGTATCTATCCACTATCCATATATTGGCTTCTATGCTTATACAGATATGTATATGGAGAGAGAGAGAAGTATCTCATTCAAAGCAGTTAATAAATTTAATATAACTAGGATTAAACAAAAAACTGTATAAACTCTGAGAAAGACAGAGAGATACTGATAAATGAGAACTATATTATTTCATGGAAAGAAGATAGCATGAAGATGTTTATTTGCTGACCACTGTCTTTTCTATCTAAGAACCAGGACACAATTCAGTCAGGAGTTGTGCTATGCTGGAGAAAGTGCCTTTCTGATCTGAAGGTGACAGAGAGATTCAGTATTGAGTGGTAACACATGAGAGATGAAGGACATGCTTGCAAACATTCCAAATGGAAGAGGAGACAGCAGCAAAGTTCAAAAGGGCAGCACACTACATCAGGAAACAAAATTCAACCTGTATCTTCAGCACAAAACCAGTATTAAAAAAACCAATAAACAGAGTTCATTTACTGACAAATAATACTAGACTAGGAGTTTAAAATGTGGTTAGAGATTTCATTACATGGCGGTGCTTATATCTGGCCTTACTCTGCAGTGCCCCTGAGAAAAGTCTAATGATCCTGGGTAGCAGAGTGAGGTAAAGTGGATTCTTACATATCACCAGTATTGAAGAAAAACTTAAACCAGTCAGTGGTCATCTATTCTGTGGGACTCATCCAGAAAAGCCAACAGAATGTGGTTAGGATGGGCGTTCCTGATAGACTGCTACACTTTACGTGAGTTCTTACTCATTATTCTGTGAAACTGAAATATGACTCTTAGATTTTTGTCTAAGTTAAACTTTCAAATGTTTTCATATATTGCCTCAGGTGTGAGGCTTACTTCCATTTCTAATCAGATTTCTCTTGGTAAATAGTCTCTGAAGACTACTGTCCAAACTTCCGGTGAAGCCAAATTCAGTTCTCACTTTGATTCTCCTTTTAAGGTACCTCCCTAGTGCGGGCTATAAATGAAACAAATCTTCACAGAACTCTGGGAAAGCAGGCTGGGTGAACACTTCCTCTGGTGCTCTGGGAGCATGGGGAGCTTTCTGAAGAAAAATGTATCCATTTAGGAAAAAAGTTAATCATTATAATCTAAAATACATACCGTGAATAGTCTCTCCTGCCCTTGTTCAGACTTAAAGTTCTGCTTCCAAATTTTCTGTGTCCTTGAGTAGTCTCATTTTATCATAGTTATATCTGAAACATAATTAGATGGGTGATTTGAGCAATAAATAATGTAAATGTAGAGCACTGGTTGATAGATGCTCTAAAGTCTTTCATAGATTGAAAAGTATATAACTCCATCCAATTATAGCTCTTTCTCCTAGGAAAGGGGGCTGGCAAAGATGGAGTTGATGCTCTGAGTCAGGCACCGAGCAGGCAGTTATTTAATCCTCAAAATAGACCTGCAGAGTATATCTTACGGACTTCCTTGTTACAGATCGGAAAAGAAAAGCTATGGCAAGTTAAGTAATTACTAAGTGACGGATCTATAATTCAAATCCAGAGTTGTCTGAATACAAAATCCTACTGGTTTCTATCTTGACGCTCTGATTTGAATCTTAATTTTCTGACGTTTTCCTGGATGAGGCCGGCCAGCCCTGATCTCTTTTATCTAAAATCCTACAAGCTTATAGTTTATACAGTTCAATTCACTAGAGTGTATATTTTTCTCTCGTGGCCTAATTGCCTCATTTCATTCAGATTCATTCATGCTGGCTGGATGCCAGCCGACTTCGACTAGGTACAGTGATTGCTTGTCACTCAAGAAGGCCACCGGGCTTTGACTTGGATCTATAGAGCACGTGTGTAAGAATCACAGAACAATCTCCATTTTGAACAGGGTGCTTTTGTTGCATCTAATCAAAGAATCTCTGGCCTAGTTACTTGAGCCTACAGCCTCAACCCAGATGGAAAATGTTTGTAAAGTAGAGATTGCATCGCCATCTCTTGTCCCTGCACTATGCCCAAGGCAAGCCTAGAATAAAGTATCTACTTAGTATTGATCATGAGCAAACTGCCAGGCATTTTCTCAAGGTCTTGGATATAAGAAATGTAGTCTCTTAATGCACCACTTTTAAACTTCATCCCTCCATGTCAATAACAAGGTGATTTGTACTTAGTTCAGTTAAAAAAATATTTACCCACAGTCTACTCTGGCCTTGAGGAAGCTGCAAAAAGAAGTCTTAGGAGGAAACCTCAAGCTAACTTTTTAAAAATCAATTTTAATAAAGAATATAGAAAAATGAAAGGATGTTCTAGGGAAGAAGATAAATATGATCAAATAACAAGATGTGAGATAATATACTGAATGAAGAAATTAAGAAAGTAATAAGTAGTAGAAAATAGGCTAGGATGCCTCTTGCTGAAGACAGGGCTTGTGCTTAAGTCCAGAGAGACTCAGAGGGATTTTGGGGTTCACAGTGAGGCATTCAGGCTTACATAGGCAAGAAAGATGGTCACTTTCATTAGCTTCTCAGCATAGATTCATCATGTGCCTTATAACAAATCAAAATTTCAACTAAACTGCTTACCTGACTACAGCATCCATTTTCTGCATCTCCTTCTTTTCTCGGGAATTTACTTTCTCTGTCCTGCATTTTTCAGGGTAGGCTGCTGTGACAAATTATGCCTCATCATAGGGGTGTAACGTGCAAAGATATTACTTTTATGCAGGTAGAGAAAGACAGATGGATTCCTCCACAGAACCACTGACGTTTCCGACTTGCTTTCTCCCTCTGGCATTATTGTCTTGTAGGATCAGAGAGATGAGCTGACTCATCGATGGGGCTGCATCAGAAGACCCCTGGAAATAACTAGAATCTAGAATCAGGGATGCTGCACTCCCCAGCAGGTTAATCCTCTGCTGCTCCTGCTCACAGTGCCTCTCAGAGGTAGAGCCTAGTTCACGCAGCAGGTCTCTTGGGGGCCTATGCACCCAGGAAGGCCTATCTCCGTCCACACTCTGCCCTTACTCTTCCAAACCTCCAAGACTTGAGCAGTGTTGTTTTTCCATGTCTCTCCTCTGTGATGCTCCTGCTATGGAGCTAACTAAACACCAACAGCCAGATAAAACTGGATTCCTGGAAGTCACGGTGTCATGTGTTCTGTCACACAATGGGAAAGCTGATCCTATAGTTTTCTGATTTAAGAGCTAAGAGCTTTCTCACAATAACAAAAGAGCTAAACAAATGAAAACTCAAAACTCTTCTTAAATCCAAAAGAGAATTTAGGTAATAAGGCAAGACTCTTCCCCTTGAAAATGGGATAGTTTTATGAACTCCCAGAAGAGTATAGAATTCCCCAAGAGTGGGGTCTCACCATTTTGATCTCCACAGATCTTCCAAGCTGAGGCCCCAACTGCTCCTTAGCCTTGGTATCCGCGATCCTGGAGCAGAGGATTTCTGTCCTCAGCTGATTTGCAATAAACTCTGATTCGATTTCTAACTTTGTCCAGCAAGTACCCCATTAAATTTTCAGTTGAAGATCAGAGAAACCCTACACTGTGTTCCTAGAAGAGGGGGAGGAAACTTTGAAAATAACCACAACAAATTTTTCTAGAAAGACTTTCTTCAAAGAAAACTGACTTTTGAAGAAGGGGGAGGAGGAGGAGGAGGAGGAGGAGGAGGAGAAGGAGGACAAGAAGAAGAAGCTAACTGATCAAGTAGAAGAAAATGCCTAACTACAGGCATGGTTGCCTTCTGAAATCACTTGAGAGTTAAGACCAAGGATTCCTCATGGAACTATGAATGCCCCATTCCTCTGTGACTTATTGTTGCATTCATTCCCTCCTGTACAATGACAGTATATTTTAGCTGGAAGAACTATAGTATCAGAACCAAACTCAAATATGGCCTTGTGAGGTCAAGAATTTAAAACAGGTATGATAAAAATGCTAAATTTCAATGGAAAGAACTAAGACCGCATGCTTGAATAAATAATGGAAATCTTAAAAAACAGAAATGGAAATCTTAAAAATATCAGAATTTTAAGGTTATTTGGAACAGATTTCTTAAAATCAGGAAGTAGGTCACAAATTAGAGTGCTGAGGGTAATTATGAAATTTTCAGACTTAGGGTCACTTCCTCTGTCCATTCTTGAAGCTGTTCTATGTGGAAGAGCTTCACACACACCTTGAAGGAAGGCATCATCTATTTTACCCTGTTAATGGTTGTCGGTGTAAGTGCGGGGTTGCAGAAGGAAACGAGGCACTCAGAGATGAGTTCCAACAGGAAGAACTGCCTTAGAGGACTGAACCACCGAGCTATCTTCCAACAGCGCTTTTACTATGAAGCCAATAAAAAGTAGCAATGAGTTGGGGTAAAAACAGAAGAGGTGGGTGGAAGCAGTTCCTGGGACAGGCCTTGTAGTTCTTCCTGATTCCTATCCCAGGGTTTGTTTAGGGATCTTGTTTGCAAGATTCAGTATCACAAAACTTAACAAGATGTCAGGGGAACATCCAGTGAACTGGTGATAAACTTAGGAGTTCTGCATCAGGAGCGCTGCAGAAGTTCTGCTCAACTGATTGTCCCAGGAAATTGCTAAATGGGTACATTTTCCCTGCAAATGGTAACAGCAGTGAATAAATTGTTTTGTGGCACAAAATGACAGCCATTGCAGAAATGAACCACGTGATGATGGAGACTGGGGTACCCCTGAGCGAGCTTGTCAGGATGGAGGTTTAGAATTCCTGTCTTATTTACAACTGGGGGGCCAGGGAGTCAGCTCAGTGGTTCTGGTGCCTGTCCTGCAAGCTCAAGGACCCAGATTCGATTCCCCCGTAACCACATACAAAATGGGGCATGGAGACTCACGCCCAGCAGCAATCAGCAACATATACCACAGTGCTGGGAGTGGTGGCTCATGCCTGTAATCCAAGCACTCAGGAGGCAGGGGCAGGAGGATTGCTGTGATGTGAGTTGGAGGCTGAGCTCAGGGCCA
>PVIR01042598.1:0-12161 GCA_004026965.1 Petromus typicus | reverse complement strand
CAGCTCTGTGGAGTGAACCCTGGTGGGGTAAATGCACTGAATTCCAATGTAGCATTTATATTCAGGGAGCTCAGTAATATTATAATACTTTGCTAATAGGGAGTCCCCCAGTCAATAGTCAGTTTTTGTTTTTCTGCGACACAATATCTGACATTCCCAACCCAGAGAAGGGATTAATTCAGCTCATGATTCAGGCGACTCTGTGCAGAGCTGATTACTCCCAAGGCAGGACCATGACAGTGGACAGAGGTGGAAGACCAGGTGGCTGATTCTCTGGTGAGCAAGTAGCAGAGCCTGAGAAGAGTCCAGAGAGGAAAGGGAAGGGCCGAGATATAAGAGCCCAGGGATCGCGTGAAAACCACTCAGCTCCACACACTAAAATCTGCTCCACTGATCACCTAACATGTTTGAAAGCTACACTACTTGATAAAAGTAAATGTAACGGTCAAGTATATCAGAAGCCCCTGTCTTTATTTCCTTAAATATACGCACTGTGGGAAGAGACCCGTGAGTTCTGGATGGGGCTGTCTCCCTCATCCACTCTCCTTTCCTTTTCAAATCATGGAGAGAGTAAGTCGCAGTCTACTTTAGATGCCTTCACGTGCAGTGAAAATGAGTTTTGCTCTGTAGGACTGCAGGGTCTTTAAAGTCACAGTGCAGGGAGGTTACTGTCTGATCCAGGATTTTGCTTATTTGTTTCCTTGTACCTGTATGACCTTAGGTTGCCTCTCTCAGTGCACCTGTGAACTTAACTGACCGTGAGGATAGAGGTGGCCTCTGGCACATTTTTCCAAGCTGGACAAGGACAGTGGCATTGGAGCTCGTGTTTGTGGGTGTCACTGAGGGGAATGAACACTGGTGGATAGCTTCCATAAGAAACTTCATACGCACTGATGTTGGAAATCTTCACCAGGTTGATCTTTCTTATATAAACTTAGAATATAAGAAGTTGGTAGTTTGGTAGAAGAACTGTAGATAAAAGGATTGAGAGAGGTCCTGAGTGATCTCTAGTTTCGTGGTTGAAAGGAACTTCTCAGCTCAGGCTCCTGGGTAGGTGGGGCCACAGGCACAGGGAGGCTGCCACATGAAGGTTGGACTCACGGCTGTTCTGTGAGCAGCGTTTTACAGAAAGCCTGGGAGAATAAAGAGACTTGTTTCTCAGGACAATTTTTAGGTGCCTTTCTAAGCTTAGTGTTCACAACACGGTATGCACAGCAGTGCTGTGTCATATCTTTCATGCATCAGTGATTGCTGAAGAGCTTGTAGTCTTGTCAGAGGTTAGAAACATCAGGTAATGAAAATTAGAAGCAAAAACATTGACCTAAAAATATCATGGTAAAGTCTCCAGTTATCAGGACTCTTTTCAGAAACAACCAAGGAATCATAGAACAGAGAAAACATACCATTGTAGAGAAAGTGGTAAGTCAGTTAGTCCTCTTAAACATCACGCAGTCCTACGTGACGCTGCATACTAGAAACTGAGGTACAGAATGTCAGATGCAAAGCAAAAGCTTTTTCAGGTCTGCGTTATTTGGAATCCATGAAAGGCCTCCCAGTCTTCTTGTGAGAAGTGTGTAAGTGCTTCCCCACATTGAGGACCTTAGAAGACAGTACAGAGTGCACCACAGAAAGTGTATCAGTGCAAAGACTGTGAGAACTTCTTCCATGGCCTGGATCTTTAGTTTCATGAACAATTCTTATTGGGGATACTGAATGTATTTATTTACAAATGTATGAAAAGAGTGTGGAAAAGTCTTTTCACAGTAAGGTCCATTTGTGCCCATAAAAGACTTTTCACAGCAGAGAGACCTTATGAGTGGAGACAACTAGGGAAGTTTTCCCGTATTGTATGTCCTTTCAAAGATATGACAGGACTCACACAAGAGAGAAATTGTGTGACTAAAGAGATTGTAACAAAAAAGTAAGGAAACAAATTTTATGTATATGGGGGGTGGTAGGGTGGGTAGGACTATGGGAAAAAATGAGAATTAAGTTGTGTCTTATACTGGTACAAATCCCCACTATGGAGTGCAATCATGGTGTGTATATGTAATGTACCAGTAAAGATTAAAAAATTAAAAAAAAATAAAAAGGAGACATTACCTCCTTGAATGACTGCTTCCAAGTTCACTGAAGTACTGACACTAGGTAGAAACACTATAACTAGAATAAATGTCTGAAAGTTTTCAGGGTTGCTAATACTTTTTGAATCTAAGAAGGAGTCACAGTAGAGAGAAAATCTATAGATGTAATCCATGTGGGAAAATCTTCATGAATTGGAATTCTTTCTGAGTCCATGAGAAGACTCCCACTGGTGGTTCGCTATGAGTATCATGAATCTCCTTTCCTTCATCTCTCTTGCTCTTTGGAGACTGTGAAAAATCTCATGCTAGTGAAATCTCTATAACTGTAAGGAATATGGAGACTGTTTCAGGATTTTTAATTCTTTAAATTCCCTGAAAATATTCTGAATTTAGCAAAATTCTGTTTATGGATCCAATGCAGAAATACCTCCAGGGATTGTGGACTTAAGAAAACCACAAAATTAGTCACATGTGAGTCACACTGCCACAAGTGGATTCAGTGCAGTAAGAATGTGGAAAGGAATGAGGGAAAGCCTTCAGGGAGGCTTGATTTTTATGTAGATGTGTGGATTCTCATTGGACAGTAATCAACGATCTTAATGTGTGTGTCCAACCCTTTAAGCATTGTGTTTTTCTCATATGTTAATATCTTCATTAGAGCAAAATTTTTGCTGTGTAAAGAGTGTGTGGAAACATTCAAAGTTTCTGTTTCTTTTCAAACCCATAGAATATGTCATGGTAGAGCAAAACCTGTGTGTAAATGAATAGAAGAAAGACTTGACATATTCAAGTTTCGTTGAACTCTGGAATCATATCAACTGGGGACAACTATGGATGCAAGGACTGTAGAAAACGTTTCCTCAATCTTTATTGGTGTTTACGTTCTGACCTATTCCAGAAAGACCCCTTGATTAGTGTAAGAAATGTGTAGAAATACATCTGTGCTTAAGTTTTAAACATGTATGATAACACATGCTGGAGACAGACTTTACACATGTCCAGCAAGTGAGGAGGTCTTCTGCATCCAGGCAAGTTTGATGCCATGCTAGGCACCAGTCTATCATCTGTGAAATGAAGATAGTCCTGTATTTCATCCATAGGGTTTTTAGAAGGAATGTGCAAATGCTTGGGTCACTAAAATAACTTTTTAATATGGGAATTATGAATAATTATTATGGACATACCTGTTCCAATGTAACTTTGTGTTGATGAATCTAGATTGTGCTTAATGGACACTGTATACCGCATCATTAAAGATGACTGTATCCTTTTGTCCAAGACTTAGGAGGTAGAGAGCACCTGGTGTGTGCTTGGTGCTGTGCTCTGTGTGACATTTACAGCCTGGGAATGGAGTTGGGTGTATGAGACCTTACAAGGGATGGAGAGTGAATGAGCTTCAGGAGAAGCACAGCTGGGCATCTAGGAGAACTTTGTGGCTGCAGAAAGTCACGGTTGCTCATGGAAGAGGCATCCTGTGAAAAGGGGTCCAGATATGGGGCTGAGTATAAAAGAAAAAAATGTCAGGGATGGGTCTTGCTGGACCAACAAGTATATGACATAGTGTTAGAGCTGAGTGATCAGAGAGTGCACTCTGGTGATAGCAGAGCAGCCAGTAAATCCCGGCCAGTAAGAGCTTGGATATTTTCTGCTTTGTGGACAAGCATGCTCATAGCACCACTAGAGTATTCAGGCCAGTGTGTTCCCTGGAGGCCTGAGATGTGCTCCGAGTGCAGAGAGTGAGCGTGGTCAGCACTGTGATGTGGTTCACAGACGGGCACAGATGCTCCCACACTGCAGCTCTGACTGCAAACAGCTGGGTGGAGATTGTGTCAACTTGTGGAGTCTTTGCCTCAGTCATCTTTTGTGTCCTGCTTCTTTGCTTCTCTCTCCTCATCATCACTGATATCATTTTTTGAAGAATGGGAATTTCTTTTCCATCAGTAAAGGGAATTAAAAAGAACAGAAAAGAAATAGTCTTGCAAGACTGTGGAGATTTGATGACAGTATTCTAGAAAATTAATTAATGCTGATTGAGAATCTCTTTCTTGATGTTTTAAATTTTTTTCCTTATTCTTTGTTGAGAAATTTGTCTTCAAAAACACAGAAAATCATGCCCTCTTCCCCACAAAACCCTCTTTCCCTTCTCTTTCTTTCTCTTTTGTCATCTCTCTCCATTTTTCTCTTCTCTTCTCTTTTCTTCTTTCTCTCTCTCTCTCTTTCTGTCTCTCTCTCTCTCTGTCTCACATCCTTTGGTCTCCCTGTGTGTGTAAGTATGTTTTCCTGTGTATGCTCTGACCTGAAATGGTCTAGAAGTTCGTTGTGTTCACTTTGTGATCACCTAATGCCAACTTCGTTCATGAGACCAATTTATTTAATAATTATATTTTTCTCCAGACTCCTAGGCTTAATGAAACTATTGTGAAAAGCTATGGTACTACACTTGATCTTAGCCAAAAGGCCGAGAAGCGATTGAAAAGCCATGGTACTGTTAGAAGTCGGAGTACTGAGAATGTTTACTATTTGGACAGCCATATTTTCTAATGCCCTTTCCTACTGTATAAAATAACAAGGATTATCTGTGATATGTTCCCAGTCACAAGATATAGGGTTGGGAAAGAATCACAGAGACCTGCAGATCAAAAATATCACTGTCATTAAATATGTCTTCTTTTCCTACCTCAACTATTATCTGAGTAAGTGAAAAGGTCCTATATATAAATTCTTTTTAATTCACTTCTCATTTTCTTTAGTGGAGAAGCAAAGCCTTTGGATCACTGTAGGAGAGCAGTCAGTTCTGGACTGCATAGAAAAGAGGCAGGTGAGGGCTCAAGAATAGTATTTAGACTTGAGTTAGTTCAAAGTCCATGGTGGGGTGGAGGGTGCCAGGAGTTCAGTGTCTTACAGTGATTTAAATACAGAAAATGTCTTATTGCCTCTCTTCGCTGGATTCTTAGGGAGTATCCAATAAGTCAGAGGGTTTTGATGCTCCTAACTTGAGGTGGATTCTGAAAAGTAGGTAGTATCAGATGACTGGCAGATGACGTAACTCTGTCCTGATGATGGCCTTTTGCTCACAAGGATCTTCAGTAGATGAGGAACTTCAGTCTATCAGGATGATGATTAGAGCAAAATGTTCTTACAATAGTTGGGGGTTGAATTAGTAAAGAACTAGACCCTGCCCAGTGGAAACTTATTCTCTTTGTGTTTCTCCCGGTTCTCGGAGAACTGGCATCTCTTCAGCTGCTGGAAATTGTGCCCTTGAGCATCACAGCATGAAGGGAGTAATGTGGGCTCAGCTATGGCCAGAGGGAAAATGAAGTCATGTTTCTGGATTTTCATCACAGTCCTCTGGTGCTCAGAGTAGGCTGTGAATAACTCAACCATGTTTTGATGGTGAAATGACTTTTCCTAAAACCCCTGTCAAGTGGCTCCCAATAGAACATCTCTTTTCACTCCTCAGATTTAGTCACAAAATGGAACAGAATTCACGGCAGGACTGGCAGAAGACGGATGTCCATAAAATGGACTATTCTGGCCCAAGAGGAGTTGTCTCTTGGGAGGACAAAAAAAGAGGAGCCAAAGCAATGAGCTGAAGTCACACAGAAGAGAGGGTTACTTTTTCACTCTGGTTGAGCCTGGTAGGCAGAAGGTCCTTAGTGATATCAAAGAAAATTACCTTCCTAGGAAGTTTTCCATGAAGTAGCTTGCATAGACATTTTACTCTTGCCCTGCATATTTTTAAACTATTATAAAGTGAAATGAATGGGTCTTGGTTTTGCAAATTTCATTTTGGAAGACACTGCTTTAACTGGTGAATGCAAAATCTGTATCATAACTTAATACTTGGCAAGCCTTCTTCTGCGTCTTTCCTTTCTGTTCGAGCTGGCAGAGTACTGATCTTTATTATGTGTGCTGCATGTAGCAGAGCAAGACAGTGGGGCTGCTCTCATTGTTCCAAAGGAGTCATTTTGTTTTCTTACTTTACTGAGAGTTTATTTGAAGAAAGGTGGAGAAGGTGGCTATTGAGGAATGTTCAAGCCTGGCCTTGAAATCACAGCAAAATAGCAAGTTAATCCAGGGCCATCTAATCTGTCTTCTAGGTTTCAATTCCGTTTTTTCTGGGTGCTCATGCAGGATGTGCCAGCTCATTGTGCTCCACAGGCAAATGCAAAGAATGCTGCTCAGTTGTTGCTGTGAGATCTTGCTGGGGTGACAGGGAACCTGGTGCTCTGAGTTGGAAATGCTGCACCAGATCAGAGCTCTGGTTGTATGTGTTCCTTGTGTTGGTCCATAGTGGAAATGGCGATGTGTTAGTGGAGGATGTGGTGGTTGTGCTGGTCTACAGTCTGCTGTGCTCAAAATGTTCTGAAGTAACTCAGGTTTCAGAGTGCTCCTCCTCACATGGGTAAGACAGCCCAGAGCACAGGAGGTGGGATGGAGTGAACAATACACACGGCTCACAGTATTCTAATCCTTGCACTGTTTCTAGTGTCCATCTCTGATTCATCTTCACTAACATCCCCTAGAGGACAGCGAAGAGAAAAGTCATTAATGGAAGGGCGAAAACACACGATGACGATCATATAACAGGAGGAAGGATGTGAATGTGTGTCTCTGACTGTAAGACTGAACACAGAGGCCTTTCCTCTACCCTGCAGGAGTCCAAGGAGGATCTCGGGTGTACTCAGATTTCATGGCTTAGTACAGCAGACTCTGCTTATCAGTGACTGTTTAAATTCATTTAGCCTTAAAAATTTCACTTGCTGCTTACATTTGTTTCATTACATGTGTTTAGCAACCACAGATTTGCTACATGTCCCTTGATAGCAAGTTTTATTGAGCAGAGAAAAGAGTACATTCCAGGCTGCATTTCTTGTGGTGGGTGAATGTTATATATCAGAAAAGCATGTTGATGGACACAATTACGTGGCAGTACATCAGAAGTTTTGAAATTGCTCCTCTGTGTGATTTGAGGTTTCATCCTTTTGGACAGGTACAGCCTGTGTGTAAAAGCGTCCATAGATGTCTGTGCACAGCTCCTAGGGCTAGACAGGCTCCCAGAAAAGCAGCAGGTGACATTGGCTGACGAGGCTCCCAGGCCTGGGCTGCTGTTTGGGTGGCCTCTGGGTCTGGCCTGTATCATTTTGATGAAGAATGGGAATTTCTTTTCCATCAGTTTAAAGGAAATTAAAATAAGAATAGAAAAGGAATAATCTTGAAAGGCATGGGGACTTAATTACAGTATTCTAGAAAATTAATTTATTCTTAAAGAAAATCTCTTTCTTGATGTGTTAAATTTTTTTCCTTAGTCTTTGTTGAGGAATTTGTCTTTAAAAACAGAGAAAATCATAACCTCTTTGCCTCCAACAACCCTCTTTCCTTTCTCTCTTTCTCCCTGTTTCATCTCTCTATCTGTCTCTCTGTTTGTCTGTCTCTCTCCCTCTGTCTTTCAGAGGGACTGAAATGGCCAAAGTAGAGTTGTTTGTGAGCCAAAGAATAAAGTTGAAGTGGCACAGAAAAGAGGGTGAGCTTTGGTGGCTTGGTTTGGTGGGTTCTGGTGAGAGAATGTTCTAAAGCCTGTGTCAGTGAGAGTGACATGGCTTTTGGTTTGTCAAATCTCATTCTGACAGATACTGTTTTAATCAATCAATGAAAAATCCACATCATAACTTGATACTGGCCAAGCTTTCATGTTATTCTTTCCTTTATGTTCCAGGTGGAGGAGTATTGATTATTCATATGCTTATTATGAATAATAGAGTAAGAGACAAATTCTGTTCTCACTCTAAGAGACTAGTTCTTCATTCTGTTCTACAGTGAAGACACTTTGTCATGACTGGATAGAAGAGTTTATGTGAACAAAGTTGCAGAGGTGCTGGTGGTGGGTGGTCAAGCCTGGCCTGGACATCACAGCAAACTAGCAACGTTCACTCTGGGCTCTCTCATTGGTCTGCCCAGATTTAGTTCCACTGTTCTGGGCCCTCAGGCAGGATGTGCCAGTTTATTATGCTTCCCAAGCAAATGCAGGCTACCTCCATGGGTGCCATGGGATTTTGCTTGTGTGACAGTGTAATCCAGGTTGTAGCAGTTGGAAATGCTGCCCCAATTTCACTGCTCTCGTAGATGGATGTTAATTCCAGTGGTCAGTGTTGCGCATGTTGATGTTTTGGTGGAACTTCGTATGTGAAGTGCTGGCCTGGGAAGATGGTGTGAATAATTGAGGTTTCAGAGTGAGGTCCTCCTAAAATTGGGGAGACCTCAAGAGCACAAAGAAGAGGGGATGAGTGAATAATTAAATCATGTCATGTTGAATCAGTTCTCTAATCTGTGCATTTTTTCCTATAGCTGGCTCTGAGTCATCATTATTAATATCTCCTAAAGGACATCAATGAGAGGAATACTAAAGAGACAGGATAAGATACACAATGAAGATCTGAGAGCAGGAGAAAGGAGCCAGGATATGAACATAGCTCTCTGACTCAAAATCAAGCACACATGTTTTGGAACTGTGGACAACTTGATGGGACTAAGGACTACCTTACTTGGAATGAAGGAAGGCTGCCCTGCCCTCTGGGAACAACTAATGTGTTCATTGTAGATAACCAGCCTCTTTTGTGCATGCTAGAATGATGAGTGTAAAGTCTTATTATTAAATAAGTGTGCAGCAATCTTGGAGGATTGGCCCCTTTTTCTGCTGCTGGTCCGAGTTGCAGGAGCTGAGCTCAGGCTCAGCCTCTTATTTAGGTTTTGATTATTTTGTCTGTTGGTTTTTTATTTATTTATTTTTTTTAGGTTTTTGGAGACAGGGTCTCGCTTTTGTGGTTTAGGCTGGCCCTGAGCTCAGCCTCAAACTCACATCACAATCCTCCTGCCTCTGCCTCCCGAGTGCTGGGATTACAGGCGTGAGCCACCACGCCTGGCACTGTGGTATGTGGTACTGGTTGCTGCTGGGTGTGGGTCTCCACACCCAGTATTGTTATATGGTTACCGGGGAATCGAACCCGGGCCCTTGTGCTTGCAAGACAGGTGCCGGAACCACTGAGCTAACTCCCCGGCCCTGTCTATTGGTTTTGAATCCTTATTCTGTGGGTCTCATGGGGGAATAGAGCTTGCGATAAGAATCCTGGCTGCATTCTCTTACCCTGTTTCCCACACAGAGGACTTTCCTCCAAACTGCAAGGCTCTAAGTAGGAGTCTGGATGCACTCAGGCTTCATAGCTTGGTACAGTAGCTGCTGTTCACCTGTGGCCATTTTAAGCAAATTTGTATTAAAGCTTTCACTTGCTCTTTATCTAGTCATATTCTATGTATTTAGCAGCCAGAGATGCACTACATCTCTCTTAACAGATTGTTTAATTGAACAGAGAAAAAAACCCCTATACGTTACTGCTGCACTTGGACTGGTGGTGACTGAGATAAATGAGAAAGGCAGTTTGATGGACTCAGGTACCTCCCAGGACATTAGAAAGTACTCACATGTCTGCTCTCCATTTTGAGAGTCATCACCCTTGTATAGAGATGGAGAATGGATGAGGAAGTGTCCATAGCTGTCATGTGCTCAGCTCCTTGGTGTGGACAGAGCCACTGGGAATGTGGCAGCTGACACGGGCTCAAGAGCCGAAGAGGCCTGGGCTGCTGGTTCTGTGGCTGGTGGCTGTGGCCTGCTGGTGGTTCAGATGAATTGGTCAGGGGGACTCTCCTTGCTTTTCTGGGTGAGTTCCCACCCTCCATTCCTGCCTGTTCACATAGCTCTGAGGATAAACTCTCAGCTCCACACTGTGTGACTGGGTCACATATTGAATATTTCTGAAGGGCCCTGAGGTAAGGGCACAGAACTAATCTCGTGCTGCGGAGTGTGTGGCTGTGACCCACATGCCCTCGTGCACCTGGGTCCTACTCCCAGTTCTTACGTCCTCTGATCGTTGTTCTTGGAGCATCTGGCTATTTTCACCCAAGGATTGTGTCCTTACCTCATTTACAAACATGGTTCTGCAGGGCTGTAATCAGCTCCCCTGTGGGTCCTTTGCTGTGTCTAGAAGCACCTGAAAGCCCCTGCCTGCTGCCTGTGGCCTGTTTGTGTGGTAACACCCAGTGCCCAGGTGAGTCCTTGTCCACCTGTTTCAGCAGGTATCTAGATGGGCTCCTCAACACCTTGCACCAAGAAGTACTAGCTCCATTTGCTGCCCATGAGATCTGCATGGAGATGTTTTGCTCTTTGTTGGTAGAGCAGTCCTTTCGCAGGTCCTGTGTATAGAATGTATCCCTGACTTTTCTCTGAATACATAGACAAAATTCTAGATGTAAAGTTGAAATGACATAATTTTCTATTATATGCAAATCACATCTATGAACTTTTAAAACTGTTTTCCTTTCACTGCCAGTTTGTACGTATTGGTTTTCTCATTAGAAGTTCATTTTGCTACAAGATGGATTTTTCCCTTTCGGGTGAAGTCTTGGATGTTGGCCAAACAATTTGATTACATTTCGAGGAACCCCAGCCCTGACTCCATCATGGAAGTGATGTGAATATTGAAAGCCATTTTGTCTCTGAGGTCAGCCCAATCTTTGCTATTGAATTTGAAATTCATGTCTGCCCCTGGCTCCTGTGACACTGAGGAATCTGCCTCATCTTTCTGAGCCTCAGTGTGTTCATGAACAAAAAGGCATGACTCATAGATGTTTCTAGCACTGGGAAATTACACGTAATGTTTCCGTGTGGCCATAACCTCCATACCCTTCTCTGAAGACGTTGTCATGTGAAATCCTAGTCAGTGAATTATGTTCTAATGCAAAGGGCAGGTCTTGTACTTTCTAAGGAAATGCGGTTTAGTTTGGGCTGTTGATTAGAGGCTGAAATGTCCAGTGTGGGAGAGCTACCCGAGTTGAAGGCATCCAGGTGTGTCATCTTAGCTTGGCAAGGACCGTGACAAGCCTGGGCCAGAGGGCACGTGAGTCTGTGTACAAGAAGAAAACTCCAGGAACCCCATGTTGAATAACCACCTGCTCTTCAGATAACTCATGTAGTGCCAGAAAACTCAGTCTCCTCTCAAGAGAAGTAGTCTCTTCTGTGGTGACTCCACAGTCTCTAAAACGGTGGTGATGTGCTCATGTGGGTGCAGCCCTTTGATTCACTATCTCTTCCAGTCCCCTTGCAGGTCAGAATTCCTACTCTGGAATGGAAATTTTACTGGTGTTTCTCTCGTTGATCGTGGTGATTTGTCTCTGCATTTGTCCCTCTACAGGTGCTCAGAGTGGCCACTGTGTGACCCACACATTTGCTTTGTCCACAGATCTACCTGAGCCAGCAAGTCTTTCCTCTGAGCACAGTCAAATTGATGGTGACACCATCATAGTGGGACCAGAATTAAGGAGGGACACTGTGTGAAGAAGCACAATTCAGAGGTTGAAGGAAGAGCTAAGGATGGAGTCAGAGTGAGCAAGAGTATCTGGAGACCCTGTCAGACCAGCGCTGTCTCTCTGAAAGCTGCTCTCCTTCTTGCAGGACCACATCTGGGTGCTGTGCTGCCAGAACCATAACTGGACTTTGCCAAGCAGAGAGCGCTGTTCACTATGGTGATACCTCCAGGAGCCCTTCCAGGGAGGCTCATAACCTGCAGATAGAAAAAAGTGGTTTATTTTTGCTGTGATACAGCTTGAGGCTGGTGGAGACCAGCTGGTTTGAAGAAATGAAGGGTCATTGCAGAGGAAAGACCTGGGTCCTGTGTGATTTGGCACCTGTCACAAGCTGCCCTCTGAGATTGCTGAACCTTTGAAGACTTTTCCCTTTTCATTACATGAATTGAGTTTCTGATATTAGTGCCAACAACAAGAGCAATAACAATAAAACAAAGACTCACTCCCAGGCATTACTCGCAAAGAAGAAGGTTCATGATATTTCAGAGAGACATGAGGTCGTGAAACCCTGGAACTCAGCCCCACTGTGAATTGTCCATCTTTGCCTGGGCTTTGGGAGGCCCATGTGCTCAGTGCTGTCCCACTATCACAGACTGTCCTGGATTTGTGGCTTGAGACCCGCCATTGTGTCCCTCTCTGCTGAGAAACGCCAAACCCATCTCC
>PVIR01042597.1:0-12017 GCA_004026965.1 Petromus typicus | reverse complement strand
CATCTGAAATGAACAGACACATTTCAGAGGAAGAAGTAAAAGCAGCTAAGAAGCATATGAAGAAATGCTCAACTTCACTGGTTATTCAAGAGATGCAGATGAAAACAACACTGAGATTCTATCTCACTCCACAAAGAATGGCCATTTTCTTGAAATCAACTAGCAACAAATGCTGACAAGGATGTGGGGAGAAAGGAACACTTCTCCACTGTTGGTGGGAATGTAGACTTGTACAGCTATGATGGAGATCATTGTGGAAATTCCCCAAAAAACTAGGATTAGAGGTCCCATTTGACCCTGCTATTCCCCTGCTATAATATACATGAAAGAATTAAAAGATTCATATCACAGTGGTATATGTGCACCTATGTTTATAGCAGCTCAGTTTGTGATAGCTAAATCTTGGAAACAACCCAAATGTCCATCAACTGGAGAATGGATAAAGAAGATGTGGGTTTTTTTTTTTAATAAATGGAGTATTACTCTGCCATAAAGAATAACAAGTTTGAGTCATTCATACTCAAGTGGATGTACCTTCAGGACATACTCATAAGTGAAATAAATAGGTCACAGATGTGTAAATACTTTATCTTTTTTTCTGATATGAGAAACTGAAAATGTAAAGGAGTTCTAAAATGTTAAATATTTTACAATGTAAACTATTAAAAGGGAAATGGGGTAGTGGCAAGTAATGAAGTGAAAGGATAAATTGTGATGGTAACAAAAAAGGGGAAACAAATCTTATGTAATTAGGGGGTGGGGGATTGAAGGGTGTGTAGAAGAATGAGAAAAAATGAGAATCAAGTCACGTCATATACTGGTACAAATTGTCAGTATTGAGTGTGATTATGACATGTATATAAAATGTACCTATTTCACAATAAAAAAGATACGCTTGCATAAAAAACATCCAGTTCAAAAATGGATATCTGAAATAACAAACATTTCTCAAATGAAGAAGAAATGGCAAGTAAAGATATGAAAAAAAATGTTCAGAATTATTGGCCATTCAAGAGATGCAAATTAATGCAATGTTGAGGTTCTATGTAACTCCAGAAAGAATGGTGCCATCAAGAAATCAGTCACTAACAATTGCTGACAGGTGGTGGGGGAACAAGAACCCTTCTTGACTGTAGGGAGTGTCATCTGGTGCAACCACAATGGAAATAGATTTTCCAGGAAACTAAAACTAGAGGTTCCACTTGATCCAGCTTCTCCCTTCTTGGTATCTTGCCAAAAAATTAAGAACATCATACCTCAAGGACAGATGTACATCCATGTTTATAGTCACACAATTAGTAATAGCTAATTTTGGAAACAGCTTAAATTCCCATCAACTGATGAATGGATAAATATACTCTGCCATAAAAAAGGATAAACCTGAGACATTTCTTTCACCTTGAGCCAGTAGACTTAAGTGAAATAAAAGAGACAAACATGTTTAAATACCACATCATCTTTCTGGTGTGAGAAACTGAACATGCAAATACAGACCAAAATGTATCACAGATATTGGGAAATGGGAAGAAAATGTTCAGATGAGAAGGGGAACAAAAAATGGGGAAGGAGGAGAGGAAGAACAGGAGTATTAAAAAAAAAAAAAACAGTAGAAGGAAAAACAGAACAAAGCTTTTGTAAATGAGGGGAAGAGAGACTGAAGGGAGGGGAGGTGAATGGGGACAAGACATAACATATAGAAGTACAAATTTCTGATGATAAGTGTTATCAATGTGTATATCTAATATATACCAATAAAAATAAAAACATTACAGAGCCGGGGAGTTAGCTCAGTGGTTCCGGCGCCTGTCTTGCAAGTGCAAGGGCCCGGGTTCAATTCCCCGGTAACCACATAACAATACTGGGTGTGGAGACCCCACACCCAGCAGCAACCAGTACCACATACCACAGTGCCGGGCATGGTGGCTCACGCCTGTAATCCCAGCACTCGGGAGGCAGAGGCAGGAGGATTGTGATGGGAGTTTGAGGCTGAGCTCAAAGCGAGACCCTGTCTCAAAAAACCTAAAAAAAACCAAAAAAACATTACAGTTATACAGTGGTATGGACAAAGAAGAAAATGCTAAAGTAGAAGCTCTGTGTGAAGCTGGATCTTTATTACTGCGTCGTGAAACTAACTACTCACCCCATACACACCTTCTTGAAGACAAAGTCTCACTAGATAGTCCAGGCTGTCTGTCTCAGGGTGGCACTGAACTTATGGTCCTCTAGGGTTTGAGGGTCCTATGTGTGAGGATCATGGGCAAGTGCCACCATGCCTAGCTGAGAAGCATATTTTCAAACCCTGAAGTTTAAACTTTCTCTCAGGAGTTCAGCACATTTCCTTATGTAAAGAATAATTTTTGCTCATACAGGCCTTTATTTGTTTATACCTACCTTCTTCTTAAAGGGTCTTAATGAGGTTTACAAAGAAATAAAAGAAAGGAACAGTAATTATGAACAGTGAAGTGTTCTATGGTTTGGATAAACATACTCCAGAGGTCTATGTGTGAAAAAGGATTGGTCCTTGTTCTTGAGCTATTGAGGGATGGTAGGACGTCTTAAGATGTGGCCCCTTACCGGAAGGAAGTCTAATCACTGTGAGCATTACACTCAAAATGGGATACTGGCGTAATCATATCTCTTTACCATAGCCAACCCTATGCTGTATGGTGAATTTTTTTTTCTTTTATTGGCCCAGACTTTCTACAGAGCCTATTTCCCCCCATTCTTCTGTTTTTCTCCTACCTTTAATAAATGTAAAACTTCGCCATCATTAAAAAACAAAGAAGGGTGGATATTGAGACTTCAGTCTTTTCCTGTCTCTCTGTGGCTTTTTAGCACCATCTTCTACCACATGCTGCCAATACTGATGTTCTGCTTTGTTGACTACAGTAGTTGGTCCAGAGAACTGACACTTCTGAAACCATGGACCCAAATAAACTGCCTCTTTTATAGTGGATTATCTCAGGTATTTTATTAGAGTAACAGAAAGCTGATAAACACAAAGTAAAAGGGGAATTAAGAGGAAGCCAATCCAGTGAGTTTAGATATACCAAGAATATAATTAGAAGCAGACTAGATATTTGGACCTGTCTGGAAGCAGCCATTTGAAGAGTGAGATGAGTAGATGTAAGGCTAACTTTGTCTGTAAGGAACAATCTCACTGTTCAGAAGTAGCATTGGCTTCTGTCAGTATTGACACTCGCAAATAGTATCACCAATGTGTTCTTCCAAGCCATTCTTTTACAGAAAGCAGTTTCCAAGGCTGATTTTTATTCTGACCCTCAGTAAAGGCTGCTGATATGCAGCCCTAGCAGTTAAATAGAGAGCAGTTCTGTAAGGTAACAGTTGCAAAGCCTTTCCTTTAGGAGTCGTTCTGAGAGTACCTAAGGGGATGTTTGCACTGCATATCTTTCAGACAATCCTCCACTAATATTGTTAAGCCTCAGAAAGACACTGAACAGCATGTATTCACACTCCCTGTGGAGGCCTTGGTGGAGCTATGCTGATAAGTGCAGAACCCTGTATTTTTCAGGTGCTGAGCTAGAGGGAAGATTGACATCGTCTGAGAAAGAAGAGGAGGGTGACGAGAGGGAGTGCTGTGGGGGCAGGCCAATATTCTGTTCGAAAAAGTGATTTGGGGGTGGAAAGTGAAAGAGCTTTCTATTTGTGTTATTTCTTACATCGTTAGCAGGCAGGGATGCCCTAAAGGGATAAAGGAAAGCTTATACAAGATGTCCTTACTTGTCAAAGTGCTGTGAGTCCTGCTTTTTTTTTTTTTTTTCCCTTTCAGAATCTTCTTCCAAGCTGTGCATGATGGGCTATGCCTATAAATCCAACATTCAGGAAGCTGAAGCAGGTACTGTAATTTTGGGGCCAGCTTGGCCTACAAAGTGAGTTCAAGGCCAGCCTGAATCACAAAATAAGAACACCCTGTCTCAAAACAACAAAAACCAAATCTACTTCCAGTTTTTCAAAGATTCTGTGTTGAAACATGAATGGTCACCTAAACATTTTAAGAAGTAAATTAAATAAAATAAAGATTTTAGTATTTATCGTGGAACTTTTCATAAATCTTTTATATTGATTTACTCTTTAATGTGTCCATATTTTAAGGCAATATATAAATCACTAAACTCTAAAGTGATTGTTAACATAGATAATTCCTGTTAAATCCAATTTGTCTTATGATTTTATAATCAAGAAAGCACATTAGACTTTGTTGAAAGATAGTATCACTTACGCAATGTGCATGTGCAATGGTGTATGCACAGTGGTATGTCTCTAAAGGTTGAGGTTGGATCTCAAATTTGAGATCAGCCTTGCACATTAGAGAGATCCTGTCTCAAAAAAAGAAGAAGAGTGAGGGATACAGCTCAGTGCTTCTTGGAGATCTATCTCCAGTACTGTCTCCAATCTCCATTGTATTTTTAGATTTTTACTTAAAGTGAAAAAAAATTTTGAGAATCTCAGATCTTTTTCTGAGGAGATATTTTTTAAAAAGATCTATTATTTTAAAAGACTACAAATTGATTTTTGTTGTTGTTAGGGTTTGAGGGGATAGGTTAGTAGAAGAGCTCGCAAAGTCTTACAAATGATTCTTGAATGATATAATAGGATAAAAGCTGATAATGGTTCCAAAACACAAATGGAAAATTTTGTCAAAGATGTCAGTGACCAATGAGCAAAGAGGTCTCCAACTAGAAGATGAGAGTAGAAGAAAGTATGCAAGAGGCCAGACTATGGCCTCTAACACTGGCCAGGCAGCAAAGGCATCCTAATGCAGGCCATGAATTATCTTGAGGGAGACACAAAGACAGCTAGACTGTTATTAGCATTGTGACTTTGAGCTGATGACTTACTAAGCTTCAGCTTAGCAACAGTAAGAAAGGGATAATATTGATACTTAGAGCAGTTATCAGGAACTTTAAATGGAGTCATACTGTACTCACTGCACTTAGTATTTTAAAAATGTTAGATTTTAATATATTCTAATAAAAACAACTTCATTTTATTTATACGTATTTCATTCATATTTATTTTTAGGTATTTTATCATCATATATTTCTGAGAACTTACTCCCTTACACATTTCCTTATCTACTTCACTAGTGGCTCTAAAGGGAAAAAAGTGGGAGATATGTAAAATGCTTACCAGGTTTTCTTTTTTTTTTTTGGTACTGCAGATCAAACTCAGGACCTTGTGCTGGTCAGGCAGGTGTGGAACCACTGAGCTACATCTTACTCTAGTCATTGGCAGATAAGTTGTTCAATAACAATTATGCAAGCTGAACAGTAGGACTGTAAATAGTTCTGATGTTAAACTTCCAAGGATTGAACCTAAACCAAAATTATATCTAAGAGTTAGTTTTCTGTCCTTGATTACTTAGGTATTTTGAGTGGGAGAAAAACCAAGAGTTGGCCTAGCTTACAGTTTTCTCCTTCATTAACAAATAGTAACTTATTACCTGTTATATGTGTATTCTGGAATTTGGAATCAGCTAGAAAAATATACAAGAGGATATGAAAAGTGGGATTTTTTGAGGAGGAACATTTCTTGCACTATCAGATCATAAGCTTTATTTTTTTCTTAATATATATCAAAACAAAGATTTACTCAAGCAAGAGTTGAGAATAAATACAAAATGATCAGCACAAAAGGATGCCTCAGAAACCAGATTATAAAGCACCACTGGAGATTTCAAGTGTTTGGACAGAAATTTTTTTCAATAAACAATAATTACCCAAGAAGCCAAAATGCAAATAGGAGAATATACATCGAAGAGCAACTAAATTTTCATCACTCCTTTTGTCTGCAATAATTTCTTCCTTCTCAGAACTATGTTAGCATTTATTATTAATAAATGTGAACATCGTGGACTATGAGGTGGGCACTTTGGGTCACGTGTGTAGGCCTTCTCTTAATGAAAGGCACCTTAAGAGATTTGGGGGTAGGAAAATGGAGATGGGCAGTTTCTCCTTATAGTCTAGGCACACAGCAGGCACTCAGGAAGGACTTTTTTTGGTGGTACCGGGGATCCAACTTGATTCCAAGGAAGGTGTGGAACCACTTTTTAATCATTTCATTGTAGGTTCCTAATATATTTTATCTGGAAGTGGACTTTTGTGAGGAAAGTACTGTATCAAGGAAGGACTCAGAAACTGAAGTATGACTCCAAATAATATTCTGGGCTTACAATCAGGGCCTCAATTCTGAATCTTAAGGAAGTGTTGTGAAAATCTTCCTTGCCTTTTTTGGTTGTGTTGAAACCCCAGCTACAAGAATCTTTGGCCTCTAGCCTCCTAAGTTTGTTTTTGCTCCAAGCAGTTATTAGAAGACTGTGAGCCAGATAATTCTTGTCAAGGCCCAACTGAGATTTTAAAAATAATATTTGAAGCCAGCTTTAGAAACCTAAAAACTGATTAGATCTGACTCCTAGCTCAAGCAATCAACTCGTTTATTTTCTACTTGGCTTTCAACCCTAATGGCATTATGATATGCTTGCTTCTCATCTGAACATTTAAATGTTCTTTTTGCCTTTTCACACTGTAATCAAAAGTAAGCCAGACACAGAGTTATTTTTGTCTTAGGGTTTTCAGGCTTTAATTCCTATGTGTGCATATGCCTGTGAAGGCAGGGTTTGGAGCAAGCAAGCTATTCTGACCTTTTATAAGATTGGTTTTGCACTCCCTGAATATACAGAAGAAAATTAATTGAAGGCAACACCACTAACTCTTTGAGGAAGGAATCCTGTCTTTGTAATTCTAACTCTATCCAGAAAGAGGTACATACAGAAGGAGACAAAGAACTCTTATTTCAGTCTCTTGTTTATAACTATAGGTGTAAACATCAATCAAAAGTCTTTTTCTTGGGGCCGAGGAGTTAGCTCAGTGGTTCCAGCACCTGTCTTCCTTCCAGCGCAAGGGCCCGGGTTCGATCCCCGATAACCACATACCATACTGGGCGTGGAGACTCACACCCAGCAGCAACCAGTACCACATACCACAGTGCCTGGCGTGGTGGCTCACGCTTGTCATCCCAACACCTGGGAGGCAGAGGCAGGAGTACTGCTGTGATGTGAGTTTGAGGCTGAGCTCAGGGCCAGCCTGAACCACAAAGTGAGACCCTGTCTCAAAAAACAAAACAAAAAAAAAAGTCTTTTTCTTGTCTTCTCTCACTTTTAAAAATAGACAAATATTTCAAAGTGCATTTTGAGGCCTGGGGATTTAGCTCAGTGGTTCCAGCATCTGCCTGGCAAGCACAAGGTCTTGAGTTTGATCCATGGAAACCACATACCACAATGCTGGGCGTGGTGACTGACGCTTGTCAGCACAACACTCAATAACCACATACCACAATGCTGGATATGATGGCTCAGGCCTGTAATCCCAGTACTCAGAAGGCAGAGGCAGGAGGATTGCAGTAAGTTCCAGACTGAGTTCAGGACCAGCCTGAACTACAAAGTGAGACCCTGTCCCCAAAACAAACAAAACAACAAAAAAGTGCATTTTGAAGAATATAATTAGCATGTCTAACCCCATATTATGGACATTAATAATTAAATGATTCGGGCTGAGCATTTAGCTCAGTGGTTCTGGCATCTGCCTTGCAAATGCAAGGTCCCAAGTTCAATCCAGGGTAACCATATACCACACTGCCTGGCACAGTGACATCATGCCCACAGTAATCAGTACTACACACCACAATGCCAGGTGTGGTGGCTCACGCCTGTAATCCCAGCATTCAGGAGGCAGAGGCAGGAGTAGTACTGTGAGTTCGAGGCTAGCCTGGACTACATAGTGAGCTCAAGGCCAGTCTGAACTACAAAAGTGAGACCCTCTCTCAAAAAAAAAAAAAAAAAAAATTAAAAGATTCTACAGGACTTCTATAAATATAAATTGATGTATTTTTTTTGGGGGGTGGACATCATTGGAAATTAAACCCAGGATCTCATAAATGCTAGGCAAGTTCTCTACTACTGAGCCACATGTGTTGCATTTTTATTTTGAGACACAGTCTTGCAAAAATTGCCCAGGCTGGTGCTGAACTTATAATCTTCTGGTGAAGGTGGAATTACAGGTGAGTGTCACCATGACTGGCCAAGAAATATATTTGGGGGGCTGGGGAGTTAGCTCAGTGGTTCCAGCGCCTGTCTTGCAAGTGCAAGGACCCGGGTTCGATCCCCGGTAACCACACACAATACTGGGCGTGGAGACTCACACCCAGCAGCAATCAGTACCACATACCACAGTGCCAGGTGTGGTGGCTCACGCCTGTAATCCCAGCACTCGGGAGGCAGAGGCAGGAGGATTGCTGTGATGTGAGTTGGAGGCTGAGCTCAAGGCCAGCCTGAACCACAAAGCGAGACCCTGTCTCAAAAAAAACCTAAAAAAAAGAAATATATTTGGCTAATAGTTTTATAGCTTGTTCTTGGATATAGCAAGGAAAAACATGACTTAAGATTATGAATGGATTTAAAGACTTCACATACACAAAAATGATAGTTTTGGTGAATAGTACAAACTAATTGATTAAAATTAGTTATAACTTAGTTGTTAACATTTTGAGGGAGTGTTTTTCTGCTTTTTTATTTTCTGCAATCTAAGTCACCATCCTGCATGCACTAAGTTCTTGATAAATATTTAAATTTAAGTTAGAATGTATTAGAAAAATGGTATTCTTTGCTTTATTTTATTTTTATTTTTTTTAAAGGGTCAGAGTATAGTTCAGTGGCCCAGCATGTGCCAAGCCTCAGGTCTCAGGGGAGAGAAAAGCAACCATTTTTACATATTCTTATAAGCCAAAGGGCAAGAACTGCGTGATTTATCTTCTAGGGCTATAATAATCTAGTGAATAGAATATTATAGGCATTCAATTATTTATTCATTAAAGAAACACATATCAATGTTTTGACCAGGCATTCAGCAATGTTTGGTCCTAAATAACCTACCTTTCTTTCGGGCATCAGTGTTTCATATAGTGAAGCCATTTGTATTAACTGTAAATGGCCAATACAAATATAAACTTATATTAGCTATAAATCAGTTTGAGAGTAACTTTTCATGTTACTATCTTGCCCTATTTTGAAAATTGCTTTTGAATCGACTCTTTTCATCCTCACAACTCTAGGAAAAAAGAGTACAGAGGATTCAAAATTGATAATAGATGTGAAACGGGCCTTAACATTTTAAATTATGTTTATTTTGTGGGTGAAGAAACATCTCTGTGAAAGAGCTAAGATGACGAACCCATCTAGTTCTCAATTTATTTAGGACAGAGTCTTGCTATGGTGCCCAGGCTGGTCTCAGAGCCTGAAGTGATCCTCTTACATCTGCGATTACAGACATATCCCACGTACCAGGCCTGCAGGGTTTTGTTGTTTCAGATTCCTTAGAGAAAATTTAGATCCCAGTCTTTGGGTGAGAACGTAAGCGAAGGGGCTTTGAGACACTAATAGGAGTGAGCATTTACTAAATTCATAAATGAACCACGAACTGTATTCTATTTGTAATTCTCAAAGCAAATGGGAAAAGTGGTATTATTATTTAAACTGTACATTGGTGAACTGTAAGGCACTGTAGTTGTATCACAGGTGAGACCTCAGCCGGTTCTGAGTCCAGTGGCTGTTTTTAGGACACCAGGCTGAGATCTATTGGGCCTTACCCTTATCTTACATACAAGACCCTGTAACCGCAGAAGTAACTGATTTGCCCTGGAACCTTAAAAGAGTTCCCAGGCCAGAATAGATGAAAACCAGGCTGTCTTGTAGAACGCCTTGGTCTTTCAGTTCAGGAACTGCCAGTCTCAGGACAAAAGAGGGAAAAATCTTTGCTAAGATCTTAATGACAAGTTAATAAGAAAAGACTGAAGATTGTGCGCATCACTCTTCTCACATGTAAATAACTGAAGAAAAAAAAATGTCCAGAGCGCCGGCAGCTCGCAGTCAGTTCGCGAGCCACCACCGATTGGAGGAGCTCCGCACCACTCTCTCTGGTCCCGCCCCCAGGTGCTGCGCGCGGCGCTCAGCGTCCTTTAGCCCCTACCTGGAAGGGCTCCGGTCCCGCCCCCGGGGGCCACGCGCTAACGGGCAAGTTTTCCTGGCCTCGCGCTACATCCAGCTGTTCTGTCGGGGCTTCAAGCTCCTCCTTACACGCTGCCATCCAGAAATGCGGTCCCTTCTCAACCGATTCTTTAAATGTTTACTCTTCTCTCGCTTCCCCTCCTACCCAGACAGTCCGGCGCTCGCAGAGGCTGCTGGGAGTTGTGTGTTCCGTCAGCCCACTGCCTCATGGGAGTTGTAGTGTTCCCTACTCTTGGGGCCTGTGAGGGTGTCCTCTCCAGCTTTTCTTCGTTTTTTTGTTTGCTATCGCTGTTTGAAACGCGTGTGCAGGTGTTAATTATAAAACCATGTAAGGTAGGGATAAAGCTGTTGGAACACAAGTTAAATGCTTTACTTTTCCCGGGGAGCTTTAGGGAGGTTACTTTGGAGGTGAGGCCTTTGTGAAGGTTTGTGTGGCCTTAATTGACCTTTACTGGAGTTGGAGGATGGGAAGTCTGAACGGAGAGGACAGAAGGCACACGAGAGTTTTTAAAGAGCTGGAGCTTGTGAGGAAGTTGGATAACACGGTGACAGAATAGACACTGTGACAGAATTGTCCCGGTGACAGAATAGACTTTTGGGGAGCCATGAGGCATTTATGTGGCAGATGATAAAGATACCTATTCCCTGTTGGCTTAGCCTCCTTCTCTGCCACCCATGGTGTAGGAGAGAGAGAAGAAAAAGCAAAGTAAATACTCAGAAAACCAGAGTGCTAATAGCAGAGAGTAACAAATGAAACAAATTACAAGCTGAGGCGTTAGCTCAAGTGGTATGTACTATGCCTATCTTGGAAGCACAAGGGCCGGAGTTTGATCTTCGGTACCTACAAAAACCAAAAACAAAACAAAACACAAACTAAATCTGGCAATAGGCCTTTGATAAGCGTTCCAGCGCAGAGCTATTTTTTCTTCCTCTCATTATCTTGCTTTTTTTTTTTTTGTTTGTTTGTTTTCTCACTTTGTGGATCAGGCTGGCCCTGAGCTCAGCCTCGAACTCACAGCAATCCTCCTGCCTCTGCCTCCTGAGTGCTGGGATTACAGGCTGTGGTTATTGAGGATCAAACCCAGACTGTTGCACTGCAAGGCAGGTGCTGGAACCACTGAGCTAAATCTCCAGCCCTTTTTTTTTTGAAACGTGTTTTCCTTGCAGTGTTTTGGTACTCTTGTCCCAAATGTGATTCTGTATTACTTTTTCATTTTAACGTTATGGTAAGACAAAATTACGACAGTTTAGGGCTGGGCATTATACCATGTACCTATGATACCAGCAATCAATAGAATGAGGCAGGAGGATAGCCTCTGGTTTGAAGACAGCTTGGGTTACATAAAGTGAGTCCAAGAACTTGCTAAAATACATAGTAAGATTGTCTCAAAAAAAAAAAAAAAAAAAGAACTGGGACAATTTGAAGGTTCTAATTGACTTTATTTTCAATTCCAAAATTGAGGAACAGTTCATTTCATAAAATAGAATAAGTGTTTTAATGACCTGAAGAGACAGGATTGGTTTAACAGACAGAAAGGTCTGGAGAAGTAGAAACAGTGCACACAAAGCTACAAGCTGACTGGTCCTTTTAAAATTCATTCTGTAAGGCAGGGGCAGGAGTACAGAACAAGAGGAAAATAGCTGATTAGTTAACATTAGGCTACTTTTTTGTATGTGGAAGGATTAAGGCAGAGGAACTTCATTATGATCATGGCTATTGAAACTAGCCTGTGTGGTAAACTTGGCTGTTACCTAATCCCTGATTTCTCCAGCAGATCAGATAAACTTTTTGTTTCAGTTTGGTGATGCAAAACTTCAGTGTGAGTGACTCCACTTTGATTCTTAGTCTGATCTATTGTGATGCAGTACAAAAGCTTAATCCAAAATAATGGCCTCCTACAATTTTTGTATAACAGTGCCTTTATGTCTTTTTTTTTTT